>WYDI02039408.1:0-190484 GCA_009867235.2 Psittacus erithacus
GAAGGGAAGGGAAGGGAAGGGAAGGGAAGGGAAGGGAAGGGAAGGGAAGGGAGCTGTAGGTGTCTAACAGGTTGCGAGTACTGAATGGTGCTAAAGATGGTTCAGGAAGCAAAGAAACACCACCCGGCACCAAACAAGGAAAATAAGGGAAAAGAGTTAAAGTTGTCAGATACTACAAATAAAATTAAAACTTCATAGGCAATTAGTGCTCATAGTGAGCTGGGAAAAAAAAAAAAAAGTCTTTGTAATAGTGGACTGAATTCCTCTTTGTGCAATCTCACTGACTTCAATGGGTTGTACAGGGTGGTACTGTACTGAATTTGGCCCAAAAAATAAAAATACAGTTAAGTGCAGCTATCATGCTGTGCCCTGACTTGGAAAGAAATTGCAAGGATTGTGGACAGGAAAATCTTCAGTCATCAGTTCATTGTATGACTTCAGTAGAAAAGGAAAACAGGTGGAGCAGAGTGGGGGAAGAAGGCTGAGTGTATGAATGAGGAGAGAAATCCAAATTAGTTCCAGTGTTCGGAGACTGTATGAGGTGCTAGCGCCATTTCCTCTGCAAAACTGGACACTTTGAGTCTCCTCACAGAAAGTATACCATTGCTCTGGAGATGGGACAATGCTCAGGAAACATTTGAGAGCCTAAAGCTGTTTTCCACCAGAGAAGGAAAACCAAGATAACAATGTGCAGTGTTTTTATAACCGGTGGCCTGCATGGGCTTAGTTGACAACTACAACTATAATTTCTGATAGAAGGTAATAGACACAGCAGGTGTTTAAAATACACTTAACACCAAGAAAAATGGAAACTTTTTTAAATGTTTGGGCGGTGAGAGGGTGTCTAAATCACAGGATAATCACAGCAATGGCTAACCCAGGCATCTAATATTGTTTAATACTTGCACTGCACCGTGGCCAAGGTGCCAGTCAGTTACAGGAATACTGCCGCACTGAGCTCTGCGTGCAGAATTACAGAACATGCCTGTTTAGGCTGTAGACTACGTTTTATTAAAAAGTGGCTGAAAATTTGGTGCAAAAATGACAACACATAAAAAAAAAGTGAAAAAGTGCATACAGAAATGTTAGAGCATAAAGTGGGGGTAGGTGGAGGATATTTTGAAAAGGTGTTGCTTTTCAAAAGGGGCAGGTAAGCCAGCTCTGGGTTTTTAGTTATGATGTAGTTACAAGGGCACACACTACAGTGTCTAGGCATGGGAGGTCACCTCTTCACTGTGAATTACCTATGAATATTCAGGTTTAAGCCACACACATTAATTTTGAACCTTCTTCTTATGTTATTTCATGAGTTTATTACTGAATACCTGTTATTCTGTATTAACCAAATATCTGACTTCAGGAGTCAGTTTTTTGCAGTTTTCCACAATAAGTTGAAAAAATGTATTTCTAGGTGCACATGTGTTATTACATATGAGTTCTATGAAGACCTGTGAAAAATGAACCTCCTTTTCTTCTTGCACCAAAAAGAAAAGGAGGTTCTGTCAAACTGAAATAGAAATCTTGGGGTAAAATGACAAACAGAAAATTAAATAAATGATCATTTGTGTAAACACAAAGGTTTCACAAACCATAGTGAAACATCTTCAGATGGGTAAGCCCATTATTTGATTTCAGTTTAACTTTCATTGAGAATTAGTAGAAAAAAGTGAGGTTTGAAGCAAATTGAACTCCTTAAAATTTTTTAACAAACCCTTATTTTCTGGACAAAACTATTAATGGAATTAAATCTTGATTTGCAAATAAACTCAGCCCCCCAAACTTCTTTTTCTCCCCTACAATTACTTAGATTCCTTTTCTCTCAAATTTTACTTTAAAAAATGATTGAATTCCTGATCTCATTCAAGCCAATAGCCAAAACCCCATTGACTGCAACATAGAATTTTGTGCATGCAGTGAATTACTCACAAGAGCTCTGTTCAATCATTGTCTGTTCTCCTCACTTTCAGAGAAAATGCAGGCGCAGCACCTGACTCCTAGTACTCAATTTCCAAAGTTAAATTAATCCAACTTTTAAAAGGAACACTCTAGAACAGTCTTTTCACATTCAAGGTAGTTAATTGGATGAAAATAAAACTGAGACTCCATTATTCTGCATTTTACTTTGGCAATTTTTAGCTCCTCTTTTTTTCCTTTTACTTGAAAAATGCATAACATTAACTTATATTCTCAGATTTGCAAATCTCTTTTTTATATAGCCATTAAAACAGTTTTTCTTAGACTTCTGCACATTACATAAAGCTGTTTTTATAACAGTAATTTATTAGGTTAAGTTGGAGAGCTTTTACTGCTCTTTATAGAAAATGACTGGGCTGATTTTGGATCTCTTTAATGTGACCTGTTAGAAGTAGTAGCTCCGACATTTGAACTTACTCGGAATGTATGCCCAGTAGCTTGATAACGTGCAAAGTATGCCAAAGAAGCACCATTTCCTTCAGAAAAAAGGGCATTATGCTCCCCTACATTCTTGTGCTACACATAGACCAAGAAGTAAAAATGTCATGCTCAGGGAAGAAAAGTCTGATGCCACAGAAGACAGTTTTTGTGGCCTTCTGTGTGGAGATAGGTCTGCAGGCCACAGTAAAAAGGCTGGGTCAAATAAGGAAATTATCTGCTATGAAAGGCTGAATTTTATTATATGCTTGAAAAGGCTAAGATGCAAACCTGTAATCAGCTGTTAGAGATACAGTGGCAGGAGGAAAGTTTATGTAAAAGCATTTTGCCACCTTCTCATAGGAATCTCTTATGCAAGGTCATGTTCTTTCCATCCCATCTTTAAGATATTCTGCAAGAGACAATTCTACGTCTGTCACCATGTAATTAATCTCACTAGACCCGTAAGAAATTACACACTGATCAGGTTAGAAAAGTAATTTAGGTCTAATAAGTCATTGGCAAGCACTCTGTGAAATGATCCAGTCTTCCTTTCTTAGCATACATAATTTTAAGGACAGAATCCTATCTTTGTCTCAAATAATCAAGCCTGTTTCTATATAAATCCAGAATGAGGAGACATTTCCAGATCTGATTTTATTATTATTGTTAATTAAAGACAAGCAGCAATGTAATATG
Organism: Psittacus erithacus; assembly: GCA_009867235.2. Lineage (NCBI taxonomy): Eukaryota > Metazoa > Chordata > Aves > Psittaciformes > Psittacidae > Psittacus > Psittacus erithacus. The sequence continues at coordinate 3,091 of WYDI02039408.1, forward strand.
GAATCTTCTCCCATGGCCAAATCTGAAATGAAATGTTGAGGAGAAAAACATAATTATATGCAATCATCCAAGATAGTAGAAGTCTTACTTTGTGTCTCCAGACAGGCAGTTCGGCATAGAAGGTATTCGTTCCTTCATTTCCTTCCTTTCAGGATGGGAAAGTGCTGAGAAGATTGTTACTCATTCAGCATCTTGGTGACAAATCCCAGCGCAAGACTGTCACAGGAATTAGAGGTCAGACTGGGACTGAATGAAAATCCTAATATGATTAGAGCTAACTACATTCCCTTTAACAGCTTGCATAAAACTTTTCCCCTTCAGGAATTTCTACAGTTTTGCAGTTTCCAAGTTTCCTTGCCCTCTTTCAGTTGCTTTTGAGGCCATGCTTTAAAGTTGGATCACTGAGGTGATACTAGTTAAAAAAGAAGCCCTTAATTTTAATGTTTACTGAGCAGTACTTGACTCTAGTCATCCCCTGCTCTTACATTTTTTGGGCATCTGTTTGACCTGGGTATCAAAGACACAATATGCTATCACTGCCTGTGGTAGAAAACCATTTCAGAGCTAAAATTGGATAGGGAGCTGGAAAATGCAAATGCATAGCTGTATTTTCAGCTTTTGATTCCGTATGCACTGTGTTTAATGAGATGTTTGTGGGTTACTTTAGCTGGAGCTGAATTCTGGCTTGCACTTCTTTGTGGTCTGTACTGTAAATATGGAATCAAGCTCTCCAGAAGCGAAAGTCAGCGCTGTACAGCATGCATGATCTAGCACTAGGCTTAAGTAATTTTAACTTTTGCTGAACTCTGTTAACCAGCCAATTTAGGGCAAAACTGCTATAAATAATAGAATTTGCAAGATGTAAATCAAAATTGCAAATATCCACTTTGACCATTTGGCCTAACAAGGAATCAACACTGCATACTGTAGCTGAGATGAATATCTAAATTAATAGGAATGCCCCTACAGTTCAGCCTTACAGATCAAGTTGCCTGGCAGGAACTGTAAAGCAAAGTGAAAGACTGAGATAAAATATAAGTATATTCATTCTCCTTGGCTTTTGAAATTGCTGAAAATATAAAAAGTGATAATGAACTTTATAAGCACTTCCCACAGTTTTTCACAGTCTGTATTTCATTTTTTATGCTGTAGTGAGTCTTTTCAGTACCAAATACTTGACTGCTTTTCACTGGTGATTTATTTGTTTTTAACATAAAATTCAGGACTTGACTAATCACCTCACCACATTTATTTTTTTTTAAAGGCAGCTACCCTTTAAAGAGGCACAGCAAGATTGATCATAGAAGTTGTGAGTTTTGCTGCCTTTTAAAAGTGAAGACATGGGGTGAGGGTTTTTTCCCTAGACTGAAATTAAATAAATGCTACATAAAAATATGGGTATTAAAGTGGAAAAAATGCAGGATAGACTTGTTTTGTTCGTTTTGTTTTGTTTTTTTAGGTCAGGAAGTCCTTACATTAAACATCATTATGCATCCTCTGAATTCCTTTTGAACTGAAACAGTGAAGGAGCAACCTGTGTGAACGAGAATTAACACTGTCACTTTAGTGCTTGAAATGTTCCCTACAATTTTGGATGGAAAAGTCCTCTACAGTCATGGCATGTAGCATCAGTTTGATTTGATTCAGTCTCTAGCAGTTTACACTAATAAAAGTTGTGGTTGTAGCACAGTATTTATTAATACTGTGTTCATGCAGGTAGGCAGAGCTAATCATGTCTCTTAAAGCAGCATCTTGCCTCCCAGAAGGTAAGTCTCTTTCTGCCATCACAGAAATGGCCTGTCCATACAACCCTATAATGTACCTGGGATGAATTCTGAGAATTCAGGCTTGTCCTTAAATCCTAGAGCAGGGAAAGAAGCCAGGAAGAGACAATGCTATTTGGCAGCTGTGTTGCACAGTAAACAATTTACGTGGTGGAGGGAGAAAATGGTGAGCAAAAGAGTAGCTTCTGAACTCAAAACTATGAAAAACAAATGTGAGGGATTTTCTCATTTGCATCTCTGAAGACTTATAAAGACTTGTGGCACCATTTCAACAAAGCACTTTGGCACGGGGTCGCTCATAAGACGATAAGTTGCCCTTTACTCAGCAAAGCACTTGAGCGCATGCTTAACTTCAACCATGTTAAATGGCTTCACTGAAGTCAAATGAATGTAAAATGATTTAGAGTGAGACTTAACGTTAAGTCCATATTTCATAGATTGATAGTTTTTAAGGCCAGCAAGAATGATAATAATCATGTAGCCTGAACTCCTTCATAACAAGACAGAAGAATTTTGCCAAGTGTTCCAAATATGAAATTCACTGCTGCTTTCTGAACTGTAGCTGTGTTTTCAGAAAGACAGCCGACTTTGATTTAGAGACTTCACAGGAGAGAGAATGCATTTTATCCCTAGACAAGATTTCTCTTCAGCAGTTAAGATGCTTCACTGAAAAGAGCTGCATGCTTTCATCTGTAATGACCTTTTCTGTTAAGTTAAAAAATCAGATTCTCCAGTTTTCTTTCTGGAGAAGTATCCTCAGCCCATCATTATACCACTTCTTAATCTGCACTGTTTAGTGACTAAATTAAGATGCTTTTCACTCTCACTTCTGTTACCGCAGTTGTCTTTTGTAGGTCTTTTCCAAATATTTTCCAAACTGTCAACATCCTATTTAAATGTGTACATCATAAGTGTGCAGAGACATCTTACTAGTTGTCAGTAATACATAGTAGTAAAACTCCTTTGTTTATGCCTAGTAGCCTTCTCCCATACGTACATCCAGGACAGCATTTGCTGCCTCAGGCTCTGTTCTGCCCTGGGAGCTCTTGCTTCTCTGTCTGAACAGCAAAACCACTAAATTCTTTTCTGAGTCACTTTGTGACTAAAGACTGTCTACCATTCTGTAAAACTAATCCATATTTTTCATTCTTAATTAAAGATCTGAATTAACCATCTCATGTGGCATTTAGCAGTGATACAGGTAAGGCCAATTTAGTAACCAGCCCAGATTTCTGTGCAGTATTGGTATATCTTCATCACTACTCATAACTACCAATTTTGGTGTCATTCGCAATGATTTTGTTTCTTCTTCTATACTCTTCAATCTTACGTAGCAACAAATCTATGCTAGAAATGTGCTTATTTAATCTGTATTTATTATGTATAGTAACTTTTTTGAGATGCATTGCAGAGGACAGGAAGAGAGAATAATGTATGTTATGTTGTTTTGCATAGAAATAAAATTAACGAGTCCTCAGTGTAAAAGAGTGAGTAGATAAAATACACAACGAAAAGTAAAAATAGACCATAAAAACTCTTTCTTATTAATTAACAGTGTTGGTGGCAAATTTTTCATCCTGAAATTAGTTATTCATGTGAACTGCTTTAACAGTAACTATTTCCTGTGGCTTTCATTACATGGTTTTCCATGAGAAAGTGAACTGCATGATTGTGGGTGAGTTTTCCAGATTTAGAGGCTTTAGTTAATATCATGTAGAAGGGCTTTTAAAAATATGTGGAGATTTCAGAATCAATTGATTTCACTGCAGATCGCTGATTGAAATGAAACAATGTGACAATGTAGCAGCGAGAGATTAATTTTAGCGTAAGAAATAACAATGTCATAAGTTAGTTTTTAATTACCTTTCTGAAATGTGATTATTTCCCAGCTGACTGCTTTCCCCTTTCACTTTCTTTCTAAATTAGAACTATTGGCATTAGAAATGAAATGGACTTTTACATCATATATGAAGAACAGGCTCAAGCCTGATTGATTCAAGCCATTTATGCAATCTTTCTTTAACTGCTGAATCTCATCAGCTTCGATATATGAACAGTAAAAGCTCATTACTGGGTGAGATATTAAGTAAAGCACCTTCTAAATACAACCCTGACACTTGAGAGAAAGGAGTTTTATAGTCCCTGAAATCAATTGCCTGCTTGCACAATTTGCTTTTCCTTCTTGCGTCTGAATTTTCGATTTATAAAACAAGAATAATAATCTTACCTCCTTTTATAAAGTGCCTTGAGCTCTGCCATGGAAAAGTGCTTTCTCAGAAGCAGAGTTCTTATGCAGATCTTTTTGGTCAGTCTTTTTGGAAGTGGGTTTTCTTTGGGTAAGGACACATATGTGGAGACAGGTCACTTCATCTTCTATTGAGCAAATTCTGGATGCTCCTGTGCATGTGCCTCAGCCATGCAGAGCAAAGATGATCTAGGAGACCAGTCTGTAATCTAAGAGATGAATTAAAACAGAGAAACAGCCATTTATTTCCCTTTCCAGAAGGTCCAAAGGTGACAATGAGGGACTATGACAAGTTTGGCTCAGTTTTTTTCATTCAAACCCCCCTCCATATCTAAGCAGCTCTGTTTTCAAATAGAAATTGTTATTCACTGTGGGTGAAGGAAGGGGTGTGAAGTAGGTGAACACTGGAGACTCACACAATATCTAGAGAACTTTTATTGCTGGAGGAGCACAGGGTGGAAAGCAATAAAGATTGAAATGCTCAACTCTTACACAAACTTTAACTTACCAAGCATTACCTTTATCATAACCACATAACTCTAAACTCCCTCCCTGTTTCCTGCTGTTCCTACAGCCTCCAGGGCTTACGTGGTGTGCTTTTTTTATTTTTATTTTTTTAGAAACATATATCATAATGTGTTCTCTTTCTTTTTTAATAAAAATATCAAAGGAATACTTATCAATGACTGAAGAGGGAGAGCTGCAGTACAGTCTATTTTTTAACTGGAACATGCACCATGCTGTGACACACTCATCCAGGAGCAGGAAAAGATTGATGGCTAGACATGTGGAGAGAACTGCCACTGATTGAAATCAGACAACTGCAAGCTGTGAGGGAGATCTAGGGAAAACCATTTTAACCACAGTAGTCCAGTCTTAGCTCACTTGGACAGGGTCTTTCCTCTGTCTGAAGTCTGCACTGTGGGACACAAAGAAACTAGGCAGTACAGTGAGGCCAAAGGCAAAATATAAAACTATGACAACTTGGAAGATATATGTGTACATCTCTATCTATATCACCTCTGTAAATTATTTCCTTCATCAACAGATAATAGATCAGAAATTTCATTCCTCAAGTACCAGTCATCTTCTTACGCCCTTTAGATTCTTTCGCAAAGACCAGAAGAAAGAGAAAGAAAAAAAAAGCTTTCAAGTAGGAAAAAAAAGAACTGGAACAGTACTAGAAACCTGATTTTCAGAAGTGCTGAGCACCTGGAGTGTCAATTACAGTTACTGGGAGCTGGAGCTGTTCGTGTCTAAAGTCATCAGACTTTCTGCAGCACAAAATCATAAAGTATTTACTTAATTCCATTTTGGAAACATATCTTTTATTTGCTGCAAAACAGGGAGAAGTGCACGAAGTGATGTGAAAGGGTGTGTTCCCAGCACCTATCAGTGAGGCTGCCAGAGTGGGTTTTGGTAGCAATTGCACAGCCGTGCACTTGCACTGAGACATTTTTATTTCATTATGGGTGTCAGTTTACAGCCATTAGCTAAGCAGATCAACCTGGACCAAAATGCCTTCTTTTTGTGTACTTGCATGTCTTATTAGTAGATCTTGCTTCCATTATTCAAATCTTCTTAAAAAAAAAAAAAAAAAAAAAAAAGGAAGGAAGGAGAAAAAAAAAGGAAAGAAAAGACAAGAAAAGAGAGGCTTTACATGCATTATGTTTTGTGGCTTGTCTCTTTCCTCTAGCCAGAACAGTCTGAAATAGGTTTTATTGGAAATCATTACTTAAATTCCAGGGCAGAGGAGAATATTGATCTCTTGTGTGTAATGGTTACCAGACTGCAGAAAGTAGCAGAGAGGGCTCCAAGCAGGCTGACATGTCAGTGACAATTCATTTTTTTACCAGTTCGGGTGCTGGTTTAATATCCTGCAAAAGGCTCTTAATGCCGGGCTTTTCACAGCATCTGTCCGGCTGCAGTGGCAGCAGCAGTGTGGGACTGCTTCTGGGGCTGTGGGCTGGCAGGCAAGTTGAAGACCGGCACATCCAGAGGCTGCTGGCGGAGTCCTGGCATTCCCCCGGCACCCCGCACGCGCTCACCAGCTGTCCCAACTTTCCAAGGCACTCCTCAATTTTCTAAATATGTGCCATATAAAAATACAGTTTTGGACAGCGACGTGCTGAGGAGCCCCGTGCCTGCAGTGCATAATTCATTCATAGTGTCCATAGCCCATTATTCCCACATTCCTCCTGCCGAGCTATCAATTTCATCACTGGCCAAACTGGAATCTGAATCTTGGGAGAGCAGCGAAGTGGTGGTGGTGTGGGTATGCTGCTTTTCTTTTTCTCCCCCTCCTCCCCCCTGCAAGAAATGTTAGATTTGTTTTGTGTTCGCAGGCATAAGTGACTTGGAAAGAGCCACATGAGTAACTCCAGATTCCCAGATTTGATAGACTTAAGGAGAATAAAAATCTGTGACTGTCTGCTAGATGCTGAACCACACAGAGAAAACTGTGATCTTCTTCCCAAAATAAAACTGCCTGTTGTTCAATGCATCTGTCACCCACCAACTCTCATGGGAAAACATGGGAAATCAACATTTTGCTAATGAGTTCTGCTCATCTCATAAAATGCATGATGATTTCTATAGGTTTCCTTGTGTTTGGCAGTTCAGTAAGCAGAGACACAAAACTTTCCACAGATATCTATGGCATTTAATTAACATAGTGACTTGGACACCCGCGCTGCAATGAGCTGTGGAGAGCGGTTTGTACTGCATCTAATCAAGCCAGCAGCCAGCGTGCTGTGAGCGCACCCAGAAGGGTACCAACAAACTACGGTGTGAATTTGGCTCAGACCTCCTAGCTCCTTTTTACCCTCTGAGCCATTTTGAAACTACTCTCAGAAAACTGTCAGAGAAAGGCTAATCCATTGCACTGTAACAGCAAAGCAACAAAAGGCTGCTCATATGAAGGAAATTATGACAGATAGAAAGAGGTTTTAGGGACTAATGAAGGAGCTGACAAAGCAGCGGCATCATGGTCTTCCAAGTCTGTTATCTGTATTCAGATCTACTATCTGCTTGCCACGCTTAGTAAATAAAATCCTTCCCCTTCCTTTCCATACCTTCTATTAAAAAAGTCTTGGTAATTTAAAATAAATGTTAAGTGAACTATTATGTTTAACCAGGATTGGAAAATGAGTAACAGTGAATCTCATGTATTCAAAACCCATTTGGACATAATGCTGGGCAGCCAGCTGTAGCTGGCCCTGCGTGGGCAGGGAAGCTGGAACAGATGACCTCCGGAGGTGCCTTCCAACCTCAACCATTCTATGATTCTGTGTTTGAAGTGGAAGATGGGTGAAATTTTTTTTAATTACTATTAATGGAGTTACACAGAACTGCACATTTCTAACACTTAAAGGTCAGTACCAAATGCTAATAATTTGAGACAGACAAAAGGTTATTGTTATTCTTACTTTACAGTGTGAGAAGCATGTACAGCCCCCGTGTTAGAATTTATCACATCTAATATTAGCTATCTCAAAGTTAGGCATTTAGTCTAAGACAGGGGTCTAGGCTCTTCTGTAATCATGAAACTACAATTGCTGGCTGCTGGTGTGGCCCATACCTCTTGCATGGAGTGGATCCTGAGGCAAAGCTCTCCATTAATGCTCAGGGTTTGTGTTGGAAGGAGCCTAGGAGAAAATTAGCGCCTACACAGAACAGACTGTCAGAGGCTCATAGCCAGTTCCTTTTTTTCACCCTTGGTTGCTTCTTTCCCAAGGCCTGTGTCCAACCATCTGTATGAAGTCCCAACCACTGCTTGTGGTGGAGACTAAGATGCACCCATCCTCCACAAAGGACAGTGCCTAAGCAACTAGCTTACAGCAGAAATTCCCCTTGTAGATGGTAAAGTTAGCTGAGATGGATCTGGTTCCTGATGACGTGCTTAAGAAAGCCAATTGCATGGAAGGTCCAGGGCAGAAACAGAAGTTGAACAATGATTTCTAAATTTCAGTCTGGCAAGATAGACTTTCACTAACAATGATCCTCCACTACGAATATCTATAGGTCATTTTCCAAACCAGAAATTCAGCAATTTAATGAAGCTTTTCCTGCTGAAAGCCAGAGAAATCTGGCTTTTCTTAATTTTCTTCCTGGAAATGAGAGGTGTATAGCACACATAAATGATACAGTAATCTGGTAGAAGTCATATGACATTTCCAGGAACAGACATACTACAAATTCACTACACTATTAGCGTCTATCTGTAGTCCTCTAAAAATCATTACAGCTCCTGAAGAATTCTAATTAGGCATGTCTGAAGCGCCAAATCCAGGTGGATTTTCACCCACTTCCAATAATATGGCAGCTCTGAGCCCTTGCTGAAATAGATCATATCTCTGGAATCTAGCTATAACAGAGATCAAGTTCTGACTTATCCCATAACCTCCCAAAATAAAGATAAGTTGCTCTGATGCAGCCTGTTTCAAAGCTCTGTGGGGCTCACAGCTGTGTGTCTGTTAACATACACTCCAGTCGCTTCCATTCAGTAGTTATGAAACATTGCATTTAAGCAGAGAGGAGAATGATAAGATGGGTACTTCTCTCTTTACCCTGCAACTATTCTTTTAAGATTTTCTGGGTTGTTTTTGTAATAACATGGTATTTTCCCGCACATACCTGCAGAATAAAGCTATATATCATCAGCACCGGCTTCTTACATGGTGCAGTATGGGACCTCAACACTAAGGGTAAAAAGAAAGTATTTCTAGTCATAATTCTGAACACACAGTCATTCTTTTTAAACAACTGTTCCGAGATATGTGGATTTTGAGGTGAGAAAAATGTCATTTCCATAAAAAGGTCATGTTAATTTTATACTCCTACTTTCCAGTTTCAAAACTGGACTGTATGTTTATAGTAGCCTTAAATGATTTAACAGGCAGAATAGAACGGTCGTGTTTCACAGGCAGCTGGTACAAGGACTCATTGTATTGTACAGATCCAAATTAATGTAAGAAGACCCAGACTCTTCTTAGAAAGTGGTAGATAAAACCTCAAATAACACTGAAGTCAGTGAGCTCTCTGGGGCAGCGATTTCCCACCATATATTCCTGATCCTCCAGTTCAATACATTTCAAACAAAGACAAGAGGATAGTCTTATAGCTGAAGTCATTCCTTTGGGTTTTTTTAAGCTTGAGTAATTTTAAAAACAAAATCACTGCTCACAAGCTTAAAGCTAGGTGAGTTCTAAATACCCAGCTGGTCAGACAGTCTGAAAAGTTAAGCAGGCCTTCACTTGAAAAATCTGTGAGGACAAATGAAGTCAATTAAGACTCAATTTGAAAGATTATTATTATTGTTATTGTTATTATTAAGGCAAAATAATGTGAAATCTGTGAAGTTTGGGGTTCTGCAACTGAGAACATCTTTATATAGACGTTCTCTCAGGTGGAATAAATGACACGGGACTTTTTTTAGAAGGTCGCTGTCTGATCTCATTCTGCTGTTGCCCTGCCACAAGACGAACTGGGTATAGGCAGAAGCAGCTTTAGTTTCTCAGTTCACCAAGGATTTTGCTGTTTAGAAGAAGCCATAGGTTTTTTTCCAGAGGTTCCTAGATTTGAAGGACACACATTTTTAAAGCCCACATGTATTAAAACTGATGACAAATCTGCATAGATATACTATGAACACACCCGTCATTGCTTGATAAAAGCAATTCAAAGCCTGAAAAAAAAATTATATTGGTTCCAAATAGTTTTGGTCAGGCCATAACCACAAATATGATCATACCTCTTTTTTTTATTATATAAGAAACTATCCATTATGCTGGTATATGACACTCATTGGAGGTGAATCTTGAAAATTAAATCTGCACTGAAGAAATCATTTAAAGGAATGAAAGCTTGTAAAATTATCTTGTTGTAGCAGAACTGCCTGAGAAGTAACAAAGTTTGCATGATTGTTTACATGCGCTGTTCACAGTGCTTTAATGAGGAACTGCAAGTGTTTGGAGGCCATCAAAATGCATTAAGCTAGTGTCCATTTTATCAGCCTAAACTGCACACCCTGCAGGACTTCACAGCATGTGAGCCAGGTTTTTACTCTCAGCTCTGTGACCATGCTACTAAAATCCAAATTCCAGTAGGAATGACAATCATTGCAACAGGAGAAATAATTTCCCAGTGATTCTACTAAAAGAAAAGTCTATGTTAAGGCAAGATAACTAGCATTTCCTGATGATAAGGCTCAAGCAGTGAGAAAAAGATAGTCTCCAAAGGATACGTGCTTGAATAGGTATAAACAAGCCTGGCGACATATGACCTGGGTTTTTTGTTTTCAGCTGAGCTCAGTAATGATTGTTACGGCTGTAATGTCATCACTCCTAATACCATTAACCATTTAATACAAAAAAGTCAAAGCACCTTCTAAAATATGATTTTTAGTGTCTCAAAATATCCAGCTTTATTCTGCTTTTTTATTGCCATGTGACAACCACTAGCTGAATCTGCAGCATTGTATGTATAAGCCTTATGAGTGGACCACCTCACATTCCCTTTGCTGCATGTAAAAGTGGCTTAGCAATTTTTAGAAGATCCACTGGACAGGATCAGACTGCTGGAGTTCGCTAATGAAGAGCATCAACATGCAATAACCTATTGGATTTGCTGTGGTTTAAAAGAGTTAGGCAGTGAACTGTGCCAACATGGCGGCTCAGAATGGGAATTTTGCAACATGCTTTTAATGGTTTTGCAAACTAATGAAAAAGGATATCGTTGAAGGTTATGCTGATTGCCATTTGTACATGTCCACCTCCTGGTTTCTCCCTTATACTTCAGATCCATTCAGAATCAAAAGCTCTTTTAAATCCAAGAGGAAAAAGGAAATATTGATGAAAGGTTAAAAATTATACAGTTATGAAATTAATATATAATGGAAATACTATCTTTTTTAGTCTTCCTAGATGCTGTTTCTTCAGTGTTAAGCACCATACTGCTTTCTTTGACTTGCATGTTTCCAGTGACTTTTTAAAATCTATCATACCTCCTAAAATGCAGTGATTGTTCAAAAACAGAAAAAGAATGTTAGTGTTATAATTCTATTAAGTTGTGTGAGTAGTGTTAGAACTCCTGCCACCAATATAATTTCAAGGATTATATACAAGTAATTAATATGTTAAGGGCCTTGTTTTCAAAAGTAGCTTCAAAATTTGAACCTGTATAGCATGCACATGCAACTGGTTTCTTGTCTCTGAAACAGGAAATCCCGGATCCTGGAGACCCATTGCATCCATCTAAGCTTCTCTTGGAGACACACCTCCAACTAACTCCTTCATCTTCCCATGTATGCAAGCTTCTACTCCTATAAATCTCATTGCAGTTTCGACCTTTTCTTGGCAGAAGAAGAACAGCAGAGAACGCTATGCACAATGATCTGCTATTTGGAACCCATTTTGGTGTGGAAAAAAGAGAAGAATGAAAAAGCCCCTGCACAAAACTTGTTGGCCAGAGAACTGCTAAAGATGACAGAAAGGGATCCAGCCTAAGGTGACCTCCTAAATTAGAGATCAGTACTTGACAGCCTTATGAAGCTGGATATACTCCTCATCTTCCCATGTAAAAAGAATGAGAGCCATCCTAGCAATGACAACCAGCCATCTCAATGCAACTCACCACTCATCACCACGACATGCAGGAGAGACAGCATGACAGAAAAGTGTTGCGAGAGGAACTTATTTTTGAAAATACTTTCAAAACATTAATTTTCTGTTTGATTCCTTTTGTAGCCCCAGGTCTGAACAACTGCAAAAAGACTGCTATTTCTTTCCCAAAATTGAGGCAGGCTTTTGCATATATTGAAGTCCAAAGGATGCCGCTTGGGTATTGGATCCGTTTCCAATATGCCTTTGTTATGTCACAGCAAGAGGAAAAAGTTACCGTAACCAAGTACCCTTTACCTGTTGTGTCCAAATATTGCTCTAATGACAGCTCTTGACAAACGTATATAGGCCATAGAAACTGACTGCTCATTCTGTTCATGGTGAACCATCTATATCATTGAGCTGTTACATTCAGGATAAGGAAAAAGATTCCTCGAGTGAAAACATTTAGAAGGTGTTATACTACCACTAGAGCTAATATCAATATACAAAAGCACATGATACACTGCCACTAACACATTGCCATAAGCATGCTTCCCATGACACCACTTTTGACCAGACTTTTAATATATAACACTTTTATCTGGCTTTTGAGATAACACAGAAGGAAACTGTTGCCTGCATTAGCCTTTTTGACCTTGGGCACTGTCATTGAACTCTAAAACCCTTTTTAAAATCACAGCCAGTGTCAGACATCCTACTTCGAAAAGGATCTAACAAGTAGACAATTGTTATGAGTGGCAAGCAAAGACAAATACAAATATGGAAAACAGTTTTGCTTAACAAGAGACTAAAGTTTATGACTGCTTGAGAGGATTAACACAAAAGGTTTGCAATGCAATGAACAAGGAAGAGAAGTAAATCAGAAAAACCTATGTATCTATTCTCAAGATGGCACAACACAAGGAAACATGCTGTGAAATTAAAAGGTGCCAAAAGAGAAAAAGACTTATTCTTCCAGCACAAATAAATAGTTTTATCATTCTGTTCAGTGGGAATAGAGCTGGTGCTTTATTTCCCTGTTACTCTGAGGGATACCTCACAAAACATTACTGTGCTTATGGTAAAAGAACATGTGGTGAAGCACACTGTCTCTTCCCCTATTTCTTTCACTGAGAAGAATCACGTGAAGAAATGACAAAGCACTAACTTTCAGATATTTTACTTTACAGACTTCTTTTCTTAGAGAAAGTTGGATTAACATATTTTAAAAGATTGGGTGTTCCCCAAGATGACTAATGAAACATTGAGATAAAACAGTGAAAATCGTGGGTTTTCCTCCAATTTTGTCACTAAAAGAGTTTCATGGGAACAAGAGCGCGAAGTGAAAGTTGTTACCTTTGAAATGAAGACCTGAATGAAACAAAAATTATTCAAAATATTTTTTAATAGAACAAGTGAAAAATAAAATAAGCTTCAAAAGCGAATGTACAGTTTAGTAAGAAAAGCATATGTAATTGACACAGTTACATTAGATGAGATAAAACTTTTATAAACAGGAAACCCTTTACACTCTAGGGTATAATCTGGGTATTACCTTCTGCTCAAGGTTAGGGAGAAATATCTTCAGTGCACAGCTTCTTTTACAGTACACGGATGGAGTTTTGATGCTGCCCAGCACAACTCTCATTGCTGTTTTGCCATCTCTTTGTAAGAAATCATTATGGGCTACTTCTCATAGTCTCAACCATAAACACTATGGCAGCTTCAAGTAAAGCCCCATGTTCTCCTAGCTTACGTTTCTGCCTCTGTATTGTTGACTCTTTAATAGTACGTAATGGGGAGAAATAAGCTAAGGTCTATATTTACAAGTCTTTTAAATAGTAGAACTGTATTTTATTGCAAAGTTCTGATTCAAAACCATCTTGTTTAAAGAGTTTAATCTATTTGCTAAACAGACATTTGACAATAATTATTTTTAATTCCCCCAAATGGTTCCTTTTGCAAGAAATCACAGCAAATAAGATGGAAATTTTTACATCAATTACACAACCTTGAAGCTACTATCATAAATTGATACTTGTTTGAGTGCTTGTTACAGATTGAATAAAGGAACACCAATGAGTACAATAAAATCTCAAAAATCATGTTCTGAGCTACTTACACAGGAATTAAAGTGACAAAAAAGGAAAGAGGTTCTGCCCTAAATTACCTTTTGATGTAAAGTTGGCTAAGGATTTGTATAAGTCATTAATTTTCTTCTCTCTGTGTTTTGGTGTGCCAGATAGGAAAACATGAGCTGTCACCAGAGCTGGAGGTGTCCAGAGGAACCAGCATAAACATGTTGTCTAGCACCATATTAAGTAGTCAGGTCAAGATCCTGTCCAACCATAAAAACATGCATGTATAAAAGGTCCTTTCTATCCAGTGAGCAGGCTGATTCAAAGCCTGTGGAAATTCACTTGGTTTACTTGAGAGCTTGAGATTGATTACTTGAGAGCAGGTTCTCATGAACTTCCTAAAATGTTGCCTTATAAAGCCTGTCTTGCAGATGAGACTCTTTAGGGAATGATACTAGGAGATTTGCTCAGCAACAGCTTTCATCAGATTTCCTAGCTGCCAAAAGGTTCTCGTGTGTGAAGTGGAATATCAAGGATTACGGGTTTGAAGAGCTCTCATTGACATCCCTGTCTACTTCACTATACACTGTATACTTCCCATTACTAGGGTCTCAGGAGAGCAAATCATTGAGCTTGGCAGCAGTGTCATGCAGAGAACTTCCTATAAAATGTGAACTGAATACAACCAAGTGAGTACTCTCAGGAGTAAGATGGCACATGCCAAATATTTCTCATTTCCTTGCTCTTATGTATCAGAATAGTTTACTCTAGTTTGCCTTTAAAATGTATTTTGTCAGAAAAAACACACCAGTTTCTAGCACTGCTCTTCTAGTATTTTTTCACCACTTGGATTTAAAACTTCTTTTCTGTTGTTTTTAAATGGATTTTTTTATGTTTAAGAGGACCACATTTGGAAGAGATTTTTTTAGACATCTGAATTGACATGCAAGTCAAAAAACAGCTCTGTCTGTTTCTAAATGGGATCCAGGTTGGAGAAAGTACTCCATTGCCTGCCTATGGACAGAGCAACGAAAGAAATTAAGCACTTTCTGGCTCAGCTTTTTAAGTCGAATCTTGGGTGTCTCTCTGTTGCATACAGCACTGCAGCAGAAGTGTCTGTGGATTAGAAAGCTTTTTTCATCTCATGCATCACTGCCATTTTGGTGCTGTGATTCCTGATAGTCATCTAGTCTTCTTCAACATTCACATCAACACAAATAATTTAAAATAATAATTTGAGGTGTTGGGTTTTTTAATAATTTTTCTGCCCCACAACTCCTGCCTTTCCTTCCCTCCACAATAGATGAATAAAGCAGATGTGTCGGTGAGCACTTTTAGCCAAATGCCTTGCTGAGTTCAGCCCAGGTGTCTGCCTAACAATGAGCAGAGCATTCCTTGTAGTGGCCTTGGTGTATTAGAAAAGGATTTACTGTCACCACTTTCCAAGCGCATACCAAATCCTTATAAAATATTACAGCAAATAAGAAAGGGACTGTCTCCTACACATCTCAGCTCAAAAGCAGCCACACAAAAGTAACAGAGTGTCTGAAAAGGGAAGAGGCACTTCAGAGAACAATGTCACTGTTCATGCACAAACTTTTCTTGAGGTTATCACTGAAAGAGGAAAGTTAAAATGAGAGCTGATGGCAAGAACAGTAGGGAAACAACTGGTGGCTAAAGAAATATGCTTAGAACTGAAAACAAAGACTAACATCTATCAGACTCCTGTAGTCAAATAGAGAGCAAAGAAGAAAGAATAGTTCTGTGTGGATGGGGAAAGAAGGACTGAAGAGCTGGCAGTATGGAAGAGTATTCCTGGGTAGCTTATAGCTGAGAAGGGAGCTGTATGTTTAGGGGTATGGGTAGCATCAGGTTTAGCAGGCAGGCAGCGATGAACCTAGATGCTTGTAAGCAGAAGGCTAACAGAAGACTTTTGTAGCTGGTGAATCAATGATCTCAGCTGGGGAGGTTTAGGCAGTGAAGAGCTGGAGGAGGTGACCCAGGGATTCAGTAGTTCTGACAGTGGCAAATTTTCTGTGAGGACTCTGGGAAAGTAAAACAAAAAGGTCTCAGGTCAGGCACTCAGTGGAATTATAGGAAGATGGGGAAAATACATGAGTGGATTCCACTTAAGTAGAGTCCTCTGGGCTATTTGATGCCTAACACATAGCATCTGATTTCCAGAACCACGGTGTGCTTTACTTTCAAAGCTGCATGCATTTCCAAATGGCACAAATTAAAAATGAAAGCTCAAAGTTGCAAAGGAGCATCTAATTTGAATATTTCAGGAAAGGGGGACAGAAATAGGGATAAAGGGCTTCACCCTTGGAGTCACTGAGGCTCCATCACTGCTACCCTAAAAGGCAGAGTGGCTTTCAGGGTTAGCTTTCTGCATCCACTGTTGCAGAACAGTGTGGCTATTTTGTACTTCAGAGCATGACAGGACTTCCTGGCATATTGAATGGAGGGATGCCTTGTTCAGTCTGTGGCGATGTGACCTGAACTGACGCCTTGATGATTAGTGAGGTTTTTATTATTGAACTCCTCAAGTGCACTCTGCAGGCTGCAGGGGATAGGCAGCGTTCACGCTGCACACATCTGTCTATGTGATCAGAACAACCAAGCTACTTTTATGAGATTCTTTTAAAACAAAGAATGATCTTTGTTAGACCCTGGGGGGCCCTTACCAGCAGCGTGAAGAGTACTTATTAACCATAAAACCATGTTTAAACTGATAATATTCAATACTCCTGCAGGGAATGAAATTCACCAGGCTTGCCTGGGTAAAGGTAACTCTGTGATACACAATCAACAGACAGACACATACCAGAGACTGTGGCCCCAGACTTTCCAGACATGACCACTATTCCTATACTGTTAGACTGGCTGTATCAGGAGTGGCCTCCCCATGCTGTTTAGGCTAAACTTAGGTTCTGAACATTCAGTCAGTTAATTCCTCAATTTAATGCCTGCAGAATTTCACTAAAGGCATAGCTGACTTCAAAATAACTTCCATATTTCTGTGTGGCCTCCACACAGATTACAGTTGTGTTGTACCACAAGGGCTGGACACTTTACATTGACCCCCTCTACATGTGAAGGGAAGAGGTTTGGTCCTCTTGAGCAACTACCTTTTTCTTTTTTGTTTATCCTTAGCTTTCAATGGTATCAGCATTGAGACAAAAAACAGACATTTTTGAAAGCAATATGAAAAATGAAGGCTTTTCTTCACTAGTTTGGGACACCATTCCCTTTATTTCCGTATGATCAGGATATTATTCTTTAGCTTAGAAAGAAGTGATCTTCCAAAGCAGGTGAGACATCAGGAAAAATATGGAGAAGAAATAATGTTGCATTTTAAGCAAAATGAAAACAAGATAAAAGGAAGTCAGAAAGGAAATAGGGACAAGGGAGCAAGACGAAATGATTTTCAAAACCTTTCTAAATATGTAAATCTATTTCATGCCAATAATAATGTTCTGACACTGACATCAGCATTGTCTCTGTGACTCAATTTCACAAGGTGCTTAGGCTAGAAATGCCACAAAAAAGACATTTAGAATCATAGAACCATAGAATAATTTAAGTTGGAAAAGACCTTTAAGATCAAGTCCAACCATCAACCCAGCACTGCCAACTCCACCAGTAAACCATGTACCTAAGCACCACATCTACACATCTTTTAAATACTTCTGGGATGGTGACTCCACTACTCCCCTGAGCAGCCTGTTCCAATGCCTGACAATGCTTTCAGTGAAGAGATTTTTCCTAATATCCGAGCTAAACCTCTCCTGGTGCCGCTTGAGGCCACTTCCTTGTCCTATCACTTGTTACTTGGGAGAAGAGATAGACCCCCACTTCACTACAACCTTCTTCCAGGTAGTTGTAGAGAGCGATAAGGTCCCCCCTGAACCTTCTCTTCTCCAGGCTAAACAACCCCAGCTCCCTCAGATGCTCCGCATAGGACTTGTGCTCTATACCCTTCACCAGTTTCACTGTCCTTCTTTAGACATGCTCCGGCACCTCAAAGTCTTTCTTGTAGTGAGGGTCACCAAACTGAACACAGTATTTGAGGCGCAGCGCCACCAGTGCGGAGTACAAAGGGACAGACTTGTGTCTGTCTCACTCTGCATTTCCTTCAAAAGTGATATGAACATGAATGCATAAACCTGGGTTTGGTTTAGAGGAAAGGAAGGTGCAGCAAGTTGCAAAAAAATTATTTCACCCATCCCACTTCATTTCTAATTATCAAGCCTCTTATACCTCTGGAGGAACTCTCACTGTAGTCCTACTGAATACAAACGGTCTCTGGAAGGGATTAAGAACTAGACTCCAGAAGAAGCACATGATTTATGTATATAAATAGGAATAGAGAGAAGCCTCAGTAGCCATCCTCCACAAATCTGCATGGAAAATGGTATAACTCTTCTTTTTCATAAGCTCATTATAAGAAGCATAATGATATCATTTTACAGCATCTGGGAAAGTTTTGTTATAGACAGATCTGTATAAAATGATTCCATTTAATCTGAACCAAACTTCTCTGGTGGGTTGGCAGTCCTGGAGTAGATTTCCCTGGGAGTTTGAGCTGGCTTCAACATTTTCTTTCCGCACTGCGGTCCATGAAGGTAGGCAGGAGATAACCCCTACAAATTCCCAGAGCGGGAAAGGAAATGATAGTGAAATTTCCCCTGTTGTATAACACTAGCACTGATGAAGTATGAATGTATGGATATCTGCGAGTCCCCCCTGACAAATAATGAATTTAATCTGTACCACAATAACCAGCAGCTTTCTTTTCTGGGAGATCACAACACATGTCACAGTCAGAGTTAGAGGTGTCATGTACAGGTTCCGTAGTTTAACTGCAGGGTTTAAAGATACTATTGAAGATACTTAACAGCTTACAGTACATTTTAAAACATTACAGAAAGCTGAGCAGAGGTGCATAATAAAATAAAATTGTTAGTACTTAAGGCACATGTTTGTATATGTGGAAGGGTGTCTTCACAATCTGGTTAATTAAAAAATCATAGTTACTATCATAAATATACATACCTATAATCATAAAATCTAAAGTCAGATATCAAAAGGAAACTGCAACAGAAGTCAGGAGTGAGTGCCTGAATCTTAAACAGGTAAGCTACATTGACAGCTACAAAAAAATATTTACTAACCCTAGGATATCTCATTTAGTTGCCTTTGTGCAACCGGGAGATACCCATTTCAGTCTTTGAAATACTGGCTACTCTTATAGCCAATTTCTGCATCAGACCTTCTTCAAAATGTGGACAATGTGTGCTATTGTGCAGTGACAACACAAAGCACACAGGAAGGTGAAGGTGTACTTTTTATTTGTGCAACTGCCAAACAAAGTAATGGCAGTGAAGTAGCATAAATTAAAGCTATGAAATACCAAGAGTGGCAAATAGAAGAACTGCAAGTGAAATAATTTATTAGCAATCACCATAATTAAAAATAGATTTGTGATGTAGGCTCCTCAGGGGGACTGCTGTGGTTAAAAAATTAAAAAAGAAATCCCTTCATGCCTAGCCATGAATGCAGTTCAGTTTGACAATGACTGAAGACTGTCATTTCATTATAATCCTAACCACAAGCTTCCTCTCTTAGCTCAATTACAAAAATCACAGCCACAATAAGTGTTAACTACCTCTTTTCTTCATTTACAGGTTCTGCAAAGAGTTCAGTCTGAAAACAACATCTACATTACATTTCTAGCTGCTGGAGCTGGGAACTAAAATGCATGAATAGGAGATGCCACCGCTGTGGCATCTACTATACTACTCTAGGAAAGACCAGAAGATTTGTGGGATTTATTTGGAAGATTTTCTGGCAGAAGATCCACAAAGCAAGTGCTTAGCTGTGCTTCATCATGCTGGAGACCTGATTTTGGCTGGGATGATGTGGCTGTGGTACCCTCCCTGTTAGGGCATGAGCAGCAGTGTGGGACAGGGTGGCCCTGCAGAGATGCTGGGCCAGCACCTGGAAAGTTTGATCAAGCTGCCAAGGGGCAACCATGGGCCAGAGTGTGGGATCACCTTGGCGCATCACTAGTCCTCATGGTTGCAGTTTAGGAAAGAGAAAAGGAACTGAGGAGAAGTGCGCTCTTCAGAAATAATGGAGAAGACAAATGTTTCACTGATGGGTGAAGCCAAACCTTCACTGGTCCTCATCAACCCTGGATTATCTTAAAAGACTCTACACAGACCTCTCCTTTCCCTCCAGAGGACTTCCCTCCCCACCTCACTTGTGCCCACATCACACAAAACCCCAACTTTTTCAGTGTAGTATTTGCAGACACCTAAAAGGTACTTTCTCTTTGTAAATGCCCGGTATTTCAGTTAAGAATAATGAGGATTAATAATTTTATTCCTAAAGAACTCCCCCTGCTGATAGACTCTGAAAGAACTGTACTATATATTTAAGTATATGACAAAATGTAGGAAAATGTAAGAATGGTCACTGAACAAACCTTGATAATCCGTAAGAGCAATAAAATAAGACAAAGAAAAGGGACTGAACCCCAAGAAAAAAAGAGCAAAGAACATGGTAGGAAAACATAAACACAAAATAATCATATTAAGAATTTGCTAGGAGACAAAAGAAGTGGGTCACATTCCTCAGTTAGGAACAAAAAGGGACCTGTGACTTCAGCACAGAGTAGGTCCTGCACCTGAGGTCCACTACAGCACACTGCCTGCCACAGGAGAGTGACATTTCCCAAAATAGCAGGGCTTGGTAGAGGCTGCTGTATGCAAAGGGCTCAGGCTGGAACAATTCAACAGGTAGGAGCCACAGGAGGATACTTTGAATGTTGCCAGGGCTAGGACTGTTCCCAGCTCCTAAAAGCCCTTCCCTGCCTACTCAAATCAAGCTGCTGCTTCTCAGGCAAGCCATGTAAAACAATCCCGTATTGCACTAATGGCCCGAAATGGGGGTCTGAGCAAGCATGTATGTTGACAGCTCTGAAATGCAGAGAAAGGAGTGGAGAGTATGGGAGAGGTGCGGAAGGGGGCTGTACTGACAATCATGATAAATGTTTGTGGCTTTTCTTTCACGCTTGGAAGTGCAACAAACACCAGGCTAAGTATTAGCAGGTAGGAATTCAGGCAATCTTTATTTAATGTTAAACTCCATGTGTAATACTATTGTGTGGTTTTATTATTACAATCTGTTCCTACCTTTCCCTCTCCTTGCCCGTATTCTCCTCAACTCCCAACGCAGTAAGACATTGAAACCAATGCCCTGTTTCTAATGAAACCCTTCTCTCAAATCCTTAGAAACAATTGTGCATTTTTAAACAGTTGTAAAAATAGTCCTGGTAGTGTTGCTGAAAAGTCTATCCAGCTTTTATTTTCATAAGTACTATTTGCCATGATACCCAACAGTCCTTCCTGTTGGTAGCCTTTCCAAAAAACGGAAGTGCCGTGACAGTAAGTCATCAGTAAAAAAGTGAGAAAGTTTTTCCAGGGCATTAACCAGATAATCTAGTCCACATGTAGCTCCACACATAAACAAGCAATCTCATGGACTGGAGCAGGTCTACACACATGTGTAAATCAGGGCAGAATAGCTCTGTTTGCAAGATCTGAGCTCTGCTTCAGTTCCGAAACACAGTAAGATTCACATGGTTGTGATTCACACTGAATTTGAGCCTCAAATTTGAACATGCCAGCTTGTCATCAAGCTAGCTGCCTTTATTTTATTTTTGGCTTTTCCTTTGTCAGTGCAAGCTTCTTATATTTCAGACATATATATTTTGCGAGGCAGCTCAGCCTGCTGAGCCAGGATCTTTCATCAAGGAAAGAAAAGTGCATTGCTTGATTCTTAGAGAAAGAAGAAAACATTGCTTGCTTTTTGGATTACATCCAAACTGTCTGTGACACTTTTAAATACCATACAAGTAGTGCAATTGGTCATAAATTAAACTATAAATGTGCTTTAAAATACACACAGTCTGATTAGCATATGACCAAGTATAATAGTCAATAGCAGTCAATAACACATCTTTATATGATTCTACAGCTCTAGTGGTCACCAAGGAATCTGTTTCTGAATCTGCAGTGTTTTAAAAAGTAATGCATTCACTATGTTGTACAGTATAATTCACATTTGGAGCGCAATAGCCTTCCAAATTCTGTCCCCAAAACTCCTGGAAGTCATGGTTTGATGCTTTTTCAGCTTTGTTCCTCAGGTCTTTAGAGGCAACAACCCTGCCACCACCAAAAATACCCGCAACCCAAAACTTTGACTCTGTCATTAAGATATCAAAACCAAGGAAACAAAGCCAACAACAAACAGAAACAAAAAACAAAACCAGGCAATCATTTCATATTTTCTCATGAGAAAGCTAAAACAGCTCAGGTATATGTCCACAGTGATAGGTTAATAAAAAGAATTCTGCATGCCTTCTGTACTTTATCCTCTCACTACAGCAGAGGTTAACAATTCAGGCACTGTGCCACTGCCATGACTGCATGGCTTGGGGACAAGAGTAGGATCACATTTGGACAATCAGGATTAGAAGCTGAGAAACTTGCTACCATCTGTGGTGGCTGTGGAGACATGACCAGTAAGGGAAGCTGTATTTCTACTTCTCTTCCCCATGACAGCCTTTTGGAAATAAGTTTCAGTTAAGGACTGTGAACTTAATGTGTGGACTTGCTATATTCCAGAGCTCCAACCTCTGCTAGGAGAGCTGGCCTAGTTTCCTCCAGGTGGTTTTCCCACCCCAGGCTCTACAGATCATGCAGGCTTAGCCCTGGGGACCATTTCAGTGAATAGGAGTCATATAGTAAGATTCAAACACACATTTTTCTTTTTAAAATCACTTAAAATCTGAGTGAGGAAAACTGAAATTTTCATATGAAGCTGCAAACTGCCTCTCTGCAAAACTACTTCTATTAAATTTGTCCATTTCTCACAATTACAGTAGAAAAAAAAGATCATGACCATTATGCTTTATCTTATTTGAAATTTTATGAACATTCTTCATTATCACTAGTAAACAGAGAACTAAGATCTTCAGGAGACACTAATGTATTGATGACCATAGAAAAACTGAATAGTCAAGAGCAAAATCTGACCTCTATGTCTCCTTGTCAATAAAAATAATACAGTAGGTACACATTAAAATGACAGCACTTTGCTAGTTTAATAATATCTATATGAAATGTCATATGTGCTCAGCATATTCTGAACTATAAAATATTTTAAATGCTTAAAGGATAGAACTGTACAAGGTATTTCATGTAGCATTTTATGACGTACCAATATATCTTTTAATACATTAGCCAGAGAATCAAAGAAGTCTTTTGGCTTTATACAACAAGATCTTTTCATTAAATGCTTTTATAACATGGCAGTGATGTTAGAACTTACCTCACTATAGCATAGTCCATTGCACGGCTCTTTTTCTCAACAGCTTTCTTATGGCTAGGTGATGGTTTGAAAACTTGGGATTACTTCCAAAAAACATGAGCACAAGAGAGTTGTTCTAACGGAAAACAATTTTGTTAAGTAAAAAAAAATGTTTTTATAAATGTGTAGTAACTGTAGACTTCTATAATTTATTTGAGTGTATATTAGTTCTGCTTGTGTGTACTGGATACTGTAGTACACTGGATGAAATCCAGTTCCTTTATTGAAATCAACACAATGGAATACTTGAGAAAAGTTTTCAGAAAATTATATCATCTTAAACTTAATAAAAAGAGCACCAGGATAAATCCAGCCCCCAATTAGATAATCTAAATTCTCTTCTGCTTTTTTTTTTCTTTGCTCTTTTTTCTTACCTATTTTTCTTTGCCTTCCCTTGCCTTCCTTTCACTTCCCTTCCCTTCTTTTTCTTTCCTGTAACTTGATGGTAAATAGATTCACCAGCTCTGCACCTCTAGAAAGTATGACTTTTTGTCTGCCTGATGACATACAACTCTGTGTAGAGGATGATGGTGAAACCTAAACAGTACTTGAGCCGTATACAGACATAAGCACCACCAACTATGGCTGAGTTATGTGACTATGTCTAATTTAAAAACAATAATGTAAACAAGAGCATGATTTGAACAAAGGAAGAATCAACAAAAACACAACTACCTCACAACTTCTAACCACATCCACAAGACAGAATACAAATAGCAAGTCTGTACTTGGTTTGCTTTGTGCTTTACATTGAGAGCTTCACAGACATCATTTAGATTTTTCCAACTAGGAGAATGTGTACATTCTTTATTTAAGTGTATGCTTAGGATATTTATAGATACCACTTCCATACCAAGTCATAACAATATAGATCTTCCTCTGGCATGAAATGCTGTTTCACTGATTAAATACCAACAGGGTGATTTTAAAGTCAGATTTGGGATCTCTGCCACAGGTCACACGCTTTCACATTTGCACATCTGTTTAAAGCACCAAAACAATTGTTTTGTCTTTTATTTTCTTGAAGACTACAGCTCAAGATGCAGTTAAGGCTCTGTGCTTGAAGTGTGTTCAAGCCTAGAAGAGTTAAAAGTTCATCTGATGGTAAACTGAGGAAAGGTTTATAAAGATGGAAGCATGGGACATCATTTTGGTCAAGCTTGTGCTTCAGAAAGCAGAAATCTATGATATATGGCCTGGAATATGAGCTTAAATTATTGTTATTCAGTTACAAGGTTCACAGCTTTGGCATCTCTGTCATTCACTGTTCCTTACAAGTTCATAACATATAGGTTACAGACTTTACTGGTAGGCTGCAGAAACCCTTCACTATGAAGAGCCCATTCATCACTATCTGGGGCTAAAGCATGGTGTCTCTAACTTCAGAACATAGAGCTGTCCTTTGAGCAAAGCAGAGTGCATGCTGTTAACTATTTAACTGTTACCCAAATGAAACTCATGTATTACAGTCTTAGAGTAAAAATAAAACAGAACAACAAAGTTTTAGTTGTTATTTCTGCAATAAAATTGTGGCTTATTTATAAATTGGGATTTTATTACCTACTGCAATTTATACCCACTTTGTCTGGAAGATCATGGTAGGCAACAAATGACTGCTCACAATTTTTTTGGTGATTTTTCCACGAAAACATAACTGCATCTTAAAATATGGAAAAGTAATTTATAAGCAAAATGAAAAAAACTTACATGGAAGATTACATAAAATACATCTGTCTTTTCAAACCACTGAGATATATAAACAACCCATTAAAAACTGAAGAAGCCAAAGGAAAGGACAAAAGACCTTTTAATGAGAAGACATTTTGAACAGATATTTTTCTGTGTATAAAAAGACAGGATGTTACTTCATTCCTAGGAAGACAATCTCAAATGAACAGGGAAAATACCAGAAATTTCAGCAAGCACTGCCCTGAGAGGGCTTATGTTAAAGCTTAAAAAAATAAAAAAATAGTTGCAAGGGGAGATGTCATTTTAAATAGGATCCAGGCTCTTATTTTTCCATTGCAAAGAGTTTTCTTTTATGTCAAATGAAATTTTAAGATCACCTATGAATTTGCAACTGAACCCTTTACTGCCAAATCTGATTCCAATCCTTGAAAAATCTGTTTCTGTAATATGGCCAGCAACACACTAACTTCTAAAAGTAGCCAGACATATTGGCAAAAAATATGCGTGGTTAATCAACTAAAACTATGTAGTACTTTGGGAACAATCCATCAACTTCCAGAACCTTTAAGGCATGCAGTTGCTGTGAGGATATCCATGAGCAATGGTAATACTAACAGCTAATGTACACAGATGTTTTTGAGATGGTCTTGTCTTTATTTTTTATTTTCAAGATGCTTCTACCTAAGAATAGGCTCTACTGTTAAACAAAAATAAACCCACTACAAATAAATTCCAGATAATAATACAAACGTAGAGGGACAGTAGGTGTCACTTTGCACCCAGTTAAAATAAGCACTGTCAAAAATTAGGTTTGTTTTCAACCAGTGGTGTTGCCTCATTCACATGAGGACTTGGAGACTTAAAGAGGGACTTAGGTAGAAATGTAAATAACTGCACGCAATACTTGGATTCTTAAAACTCACCCTGAGTTACTCCATGAGGCATCATAGCTGGTAATTTGCAAGGTGCCTATGCATTTAAAAACATTTATTCTGTCTATACACAGAAAATGTCTCATTTTTAACAAGCAAAGCTGAACTGCTCACTTCCACATCCACACTTCAGCCTGCCTGGCATCCAGGCATCCTCTACTAAATTCCTTGAGGGGCTCATTAAAACACATTGCATAAAGTCATCCCTAAAGCACAGCAGTAAGGAACAGTCACCCATAAAACACAGTAGCACTTTCTGTACTTCTTTAGAATAGCTGGAGGAGGACTCTCACCGCTCCCATGTTCCATTTATAATGCAACACTGTGGTATGAGCACTGACTGAAGAAATCTGTGACCAAGGCTCAGTTCCTGGCTTTATCTCACAGGATTTTAACCCAAATATCCCTCTTCCTAACTTGACTCTTTATCCATCTGGCTCCTGACTTTCACCCTGACAGAGGTTTATGTACATGCACTACATTAAACTATTCTTGGATAAAGTAGCAATCTGAGCACAGGAACCAAGAGAAACACAACAGCAGCATCCATGTGGGGACAGTATCCAATTCACTGCGTGTTCTACTGAAAATTATGGAATTGCCTTTAATCTCCTTAAAAATGCTTTTAGAAATCTGTGATCAAAGCAGACATAATAGCCCTGTCACATGAAATGGAAGTGCACATTTTTGTACTTAAACTACCAAAGTCCTGTTTAGGTCATCTGAGAATGAAAAAGTGATTGGGTTTTACAGTTTTGCTGCCACAGATGAAAATAGCTGCTTTACAAATCTAGAATCCTGATTCTGATGGGGGCTACTTGCTCCATTGGTGACAAAACCTCAGAGATGGTCATGTCTTGAACTGGCATCATCTAATTATTTTGGGTTTGCTTTTTTATTGGGATCAGTGGGTACTAGACTGTGTCTTGCAGGCAGCTGAACTAGAGATGAACTAAGTATTTCTGTAAAAAATCTGTAAGGAAAGTGTGCCAAATAAATAGCTTTAATTTAGTCCATAAATGTGACAAGTTAGCATCACTGTTAACATGATTATTTCTTTAAAATCAGTTTAGGATTTTTCCCAAGCTATAATGGTCACTTATATCAAGGTGAGAGGTTGGGTTAGGCTTAAACTGAGGGCATTTTGGAAACACAGCTTTCAGGAGATAGAACCCAATTGTTCTTTTTTGAGCATTTTGTTGCGCCACAGCTCCACTTGTTTCAGAAGTCACAGTTACAAATTTTACAGATTTTTAGGTAATTTTGGTTCATATTTCCTTGATAAAATCGAATGAAGTAAATTGGATTAGTCTGCCCTATAGGCAGCTAGCATTTTCTACAACCAACTGCACTCATTTACTTTAAGGAGCAGTTCTTGTTTTCAGATACATAAAAGCATTTTAAAAACTTGAATATTTTTTTTTTCTTTTCTCTTAAAGGTCAACAGCAATTCTCTTGTACGCAGAACATTCCTGATCCCAAATCATTAACAGAATCTGTGTCCAGACTAAATATTACATTTTAAGGTAAAATAGTTCAGAAAATAGAAACTCCTCAATTTATCTACCCAGACTTAAATTTTAGGGGTTTGTTTCCACTGCAGCAGATGATGATGTCATTGACACCTAAATCAGGACAGAAAAATATCCATTTTGAGGTGTCAGTGACATCATAACTAATTCAGGGAGCACACTGCACCCAGAACTCCTAGGCCTGGCAAGAGAAAGAACTGATGTCAAAACACACTTGCTTGTGTAAAATGTATTCCGCTCTAAGATAAAAACTACCTAATATCTCACAGTGAAGATCTTAAAAACATAAAAAAAATATATATTAAATGCATAAATAAATAAAAAGGTCAAAAAAAAGATTTTGCTGTTCACACAGAAGAGAGTTGAAAATATGTGCAAAGTGTATGTTTAGGCATTTTGAAGTGGTTTGCTTCTAACAATAGAACTGTACACTCATCACTGGTAACGGGATAAGTGTGGTTTGGGGATCCGTGTTATGCCAGGGCTCATAGGATTTAATATGAGCTTTGTTCTGAAGCAGTGGCAACAGCAAAAGGGAGCTGACATGCAGACAGTGATGACTTCAGGCTTCTGAAATTTATGTGATCGCTTAGGAGCCGATGTTCCAAAACTCCCTTGTGGCATCAAAATATCTGACCCACTAACCAGCTGCAAGACTTTCCCAGATTCCCATCAGCAGATGTACCTTCACAAACTCTGGTAGACCCCAGAGGATAGTAAAATCCCTTCCTGCCCAAGTCTTTTGCACCTCTCACTGGGCTCCGCTTCAACTCTTTGTATACCGACAGACGGGTTTGTATCTGTTACTACATTTGTTCCATGTCTTCTGGGAGGAAAAAATTCAAGGGCTGCTGGTGCATACAGCGGCTAGCTGGGAGAGTGTGCCAAGTGGCATACCAGCAATAACGTAAAGCAAAGACACTGTTTTTCACCACTTTTCCACTTTTTTCCTGATGAGACCATCAGCAGTTCTCATCTTTCTTCTGATACTGCTATTTAAGATGCTTCCTGATTTGGATTCCAGATTCCTCTCGTCTTAAGGATCTGTATAGGTTCAGCCATTCCTTGTGCATGGTCCTGGCAGCTCAGCATGGCAAAAGCCTATCTTCCCAGTTGGATTGTAGTCTAATAGTTAAAAACTAAGGATAGTAGGCAATTATTTTACAAATGCAGTGTACACTTTATACAGACTAAAATATTGTGTGATTATGCATTTAAATCCAAATATTTAATGATGTATATGACATATATTTTATCTATTAATTAATATATATATATTCTCTGGCTTGTGGGCCCATGCATACATTCACACATTTGCAAAGCACATGTTATGTGCACATGGATGCTACTGCTTTCCACGTTCAGTTTTAACCTGCCAGTTCCCAAATCCTATTTGTAATGGGAGATGATTTTCTACACAGCCACCCAGCCCTCAAGAGGGCTTGACATCTTTTAATCCAGCCACATCTTTTGCTTTGTAAGACTCCCTGCACCTTACCCTTATGCCTCAAAACACTGGAAAAATCCTATGGTCGCAGCTATAAAGGTCAGAATAGACAAGGAGAAGAAATTTAGGGTAATCTGAGAAGATTAAATTAAAAGTTCAAAGAGCCTTGCAAAAGTTCAAAGAGCGCCTCTACTACTATTCCGTATGACTTGAATGTAAGGAAAGGACCAATACTACTCTGTTTTGCATGATACCTATACTTTGCTTTACATGAAATCCAGATGAAAACAGTAGGACTGAAAAGACCAGCAAAAGCTCTCCCAGCAGACTCAAGTGCTTCACAAGTAAATAGTGAGGAGAGACACAGAAGGAGAGGAAAAGTTCTGATGAAGCATGAATGGAAAAAGAGTGGCAACAGCATCAATTGTTGAAGTACCAGTTATATTAATGATGTAAGATCGTATCCATCTGTCATTTCACTTAATGGCAGAAGGTGGGGGCAGCCCCTTCATGTCCAGTCTGCCTACTCCTGTGACCTTTAAAACCACTTCCGCAACTTCTTATAAACATGGATTACCAAACTGGCAACAAACTATAAAAGTAAATGCATTTACAATATGCCCTCTAGCTAGGTTTACTGCCATGGAAATAGTTTTGCTGTGACCATGGGCTGTAGGAGCCAAGGCTGGAGAAACTGCACCCTTTGTTATGATAAAATTCAGCAGGTTTTAGCAAAACATTTTGCTTCTAACCTACAGCCATCTCACCTGTGAAGTGTGCTTATTAAGTTCCTTTCATGACCATAGGACCTGCAATTTATAAATGCTGCAGGTGTGAAGCCATTGTGTGGCACTTTTAGGTTAGTGAAAGAACATTGTTATTCATGGGTGAAATATTCCATTTATTCAGTGGAAGAGGAGTAACGTTTGTGGGGGTGGAGAGTGCAAAGCTGATGATAGACATAAATAGAAACAGACATCTATGGAACACCTCAGCAATTCCATTGTATTGCAGCTTCGTGTTTAAATCTCCCAGTAATGGATGGGTGCTGGGATTTTTCCTCTAATGATGGGGGTTTGCTATATCTCCTGCCAATAAACAATTTTTGAAAGTTTACCTAATCTCACTTAATTTTTATTGTGTAAGCATGATGGTGCCAGACCATACTAAACCAATGACTGCTTTTAGTTAGAGACCCATGTTCTTGCCACTGTGGATACTGTATACCCTAGCCTTTTGCTGTGTTTATATGCAGTGCTTTGCTCTGGTTATGAGAGATGTCTACTCCAGTCAAAAATGTCCTTCAGAAGTGGGATACTGGGATTTCTTGAAGTTAAAGGCAGGGCTTAAACTATTTAGTAACATTCTTTTTTTAGAATTTACAGTTGTTGTACATAACCATTACTGGAGAACACTACAATATTTTCTTCATTCTCTGGACTGTTTTCCATTAGCTATCCCCATTTTAGTTTTAAAGAGCTGACAAGGAACAATTTGAAAACAAGGTTATTTTAATGCAATTAATGGGCTTCTGAATTTTTTGATAAAGATTTTTTTAACAGAATACATTTAACTAATGATTTTCACTTTGCAGAAAGTTGAATAAACAGTTAAGTTTAAGCTAATGCATTAGTGTGACCATAACATTTTATAGCTGAACCCACCATGATCAGATAACACAGAAGTGAAGGCAACTATCTGGCAGGAACTATGATTTCATCCTGTGTTCATCTAGCAACATCTGCAGCATCCTTGTTCCCTCCATTACAGATGCACTGGTTTCCTTGCATTTCTGTATTTCTATAGATTTTTGTATGATTAGACTATCAGATGCTCTTATTTACATAGAAGTACATCTGCAGAGAACTTGTACAAGTGACTGAGCATAGGCTTTGTAAATATATTATTTTAGAGCTATATACTTGGAGGTTGGTAAAGGACTTTTGGTGGAGAAACATATTGTTCCTCTTTCAGTGAGATACTGACAGTGCCTCTGACATCAATACTAAGCTGTTTAGATAGAATACATGAATCTTTGCTGAATTTTTTGTCAGACCAGCAAGGTAAGAAATATATTACATGTAGTGAAGGATATAGACTCAGTCCTGTCAAAAACACTGAAAAGTGATTTTTTTTTAATTATATTTAATACTTAATTTTTCTGCTTTCCTTTCTAATTTGGCTACAGGCACTTGGGAGTCTAATTTTTAAGCTCCAAAGTATGCTGCATTTTTAACTCAGTTGGAGGGGGGGAGCCATCCTTGTCCCATTTATAGCTGTAATAATAGCTGCAGTACTGACACATCACCCTCCAAAAAAAAGAAAAAAAAAAAGGCAGGCCAAAGTAGATATAGACAAACTATAGAAAAGCATCTAAGATGATTTAAGGTCTAAGGCACTTTTTACTTTAAAGATAAGTTCATAAAAGTTATGGGAACTGCTTACAAACTGAATAACACAGAAGATTATTTTGCTTACATCTCTTGTACATTACTGGAAGCTGCTGAGTAGACAGTAATATAGCTTTCTCATTAAGAACATTTAACTGACAATATTTTATCCCTGTGAAGCTAAGAGAAACTTGAGCAACATCTGAATTCACCTAGAACTGAAATTAAAGGGGACCTTGAATTGGCCAGGGCATCAGCATGTTTTCTGCTACATCATGAAATCTTCACAACTGTCAGAGCCTCAACACCTCATTCACAAGACAGGGACATGATTAAGTACCAACTCAAAGAGACTAATACCTTCCATTCAGTCACCAGTACACCTCTCACAGCATTTGTAAGATCCTTAGCACTGGCAGGAGCAAATACTACTGATCAGCTTGCAAGATTTCAGCAAATCATTCGCAATAGCTAGCACTATTGTGGGAAGCTACTAGTTACTATAATAGCAACAACAATGGGACACATATCTGTTTTTTCACAAATTTTTTTCTGAACATTTCAATATATTACAGTACATTGTAAGCCTGAATCAAAAGACAAATGGAAGAGAAATTTGAATTCAGCTATACCGTTTCTTTAAGACACACATTACTTCAGGCATTTGAAGAAAGTGCAGAACAGCTTCCCCACCCACTTTCTCAAAGTGGAGGAGAAACTGCTCTCAAATGTTGGTTATAAAAGTGTAATCTGAACTCCAGCCACTCGGCAGGGCTGCAGAAGAATTTACGATGTGCTAAATATTTCCTTTGTTCTTCCCAGTGGTAGCCTGCTGTAGCAATTAGAAAGCAACTGGCTGCACATGTAAATGGTGGCTGTTTTCTATAGAATTGTTGATAACTGTTAAAGGCCTTCCTAAACAGGACTTGCTCTGCTAATACTGCAATACTTTATTTTTAAAGATATGTCTATATTAATTCTCCGTACTTTTTTTCTCATCTTTTAATCTCGGCCATGTCCTCCAGGTACCTTACTACTGGGATAGAAAGCAGACACAACCATCTACTATTGCTGTAATTTAGCCATTACTAACCTTAAAATACAGCCTCCCGGATCACTCTTTCTTTATTGGGCAGCTATGCAGCTTCCATAGGAACGATGTGATCATGTAAATGATCCAAGCCATGACAACAACATGTATTTCCATTTCTGCATGAAAGCAATACAAAATAAAATCCAATGTCAGTCCAGTTCTCACTTTCAAAGAAGCACTGTCCTAAGTCACTCTGCAGCATGCTGAGAGCATAAGGTATCAATTCCCATGATGGGAAATTTGAAGTAAGCCTGCTATCTAGGAAATTGCAAATAAATATGCATAGGGAAGACTGCAGGTTTTGCAAAGGGGAAAGATGGCTTTAGTAGATGTCCCCCCACCAACACCCATTGCCTTAGCCGCAGCTATAGAGAACGCAACAAGCAAGGCAAAGAAAACAGACTGGTATAGCTGCCATATGCAGAAGCATGGGCCATGCTGAAGGCGCAGCTCACTAGCAAGAGGAGGGCCCAGTAAACAAAGGCACTAAGAAGTGAGACCACAGCTCTTATGGGAATGAAAGTTCAGAGTGAAGAATATGTTAGTTATGCTGGAAGTAGCTTTAGTGAGCCTTTTGTGGCCTGTCACCTCAAGCCCAAGGCTCAGCATGCAGGTGCTGGCCAGGAGCCAAGGGCAAACCAAAGACCTTTCTGCCTGTGCTGCCTCTGCAAAACAGATTGAGAGCAGTGAGGAAGCCAGAAAGAAAGCTTCCTCCATGTGCCAGCACCAGGATCCACAGGATTTGGCCTTGGAATTCCTGTAGAGTTCTAACCAATACATCAAAGTCAGCTCCTTGGCATGTGCGTGCTATTGCTTAGCCCCCCTGGTTTCCCTAATCCTTGGGAGGGTATGTCATTGTTTCCCCTCCAAAGCCTGAGGGAAACACAGTTCCCTTGTCAGAAAACAGTAAGCATCCATTGGCATGTCAGCAAAACACCACCTCTGGCAGGTGGCCTTCCCGGCAAACCACTGGACACAGAAGTTGAAAGCAAGCTTTTGGATATGGGCTTTGAAGAGAGCAGAGTCTCTTCTGTGGTGGCTTTCACTTCATTGCAGCACCTGGCAATGTCTGGAATGAAGTTATTTATAGTCTACACAATGAGAAGTCAAGTGAGTTGGGCAGTTCAGGGTTTTGGTAATGGGATACAGAGCTTTCTGCTTTGGGCTGGCTGGGTCAGCCTCAGGCCAGGCTGATGTTAATGAGTGGAAGTCCTTGCAATCCGGCTGTTTCTAAGCAATAAGTGTGAAATGGGCTTGGTTTGGGCACCCTTCCTTTGAAGGTTCTGCAGACAAGCCAAGGAAGAGGGCAGACTGAACAGTCTCTTTCCTAATTTTGACCCTCACAAGGCAGGGTGAAGATACTCCATTAAAGCCACCTTTAACACCTTCTGAACCTTCTGGTGAGATATGTTTTTTGGAGCAGACACAAATTGTGCTGAGGTTGGTAGAATGAAACCCAGCTTGTGCTAGTGCCTCCTATAGTACTACATTTTAAATGAAAGCATGACTCTCCAGACTGCTATTTGGACTCACAATTATATTCATCTGCTATAAGAAAAAGGCTTTGGTATTTCAGACACAGCCCTACCATCCCTTCTTTCATTCAGGACAACCACTAGTTTCTTGCTTCGACTCCCAGCTTCTCACCACTGTTTTAAACTTGTATTTCTTTTGATTTCTAGGGAAAATGAATAGCCTTTGAGACTAAATCATCTCCCGTGCCTGTGTGAATGCTGAATATTTTTGTGGTTAGTCCCGCATAGGACTAAATCATCATCCTGAGGCTCCAGTCTCACAAGATGCCTTGAAACACAACCCACTGCAAGCTGCCACGTTACATGGAGAATCCTGATGATTCCATCTTCTTGCAATTTTAGTAGTGAAATGAACAAGAACTCACTATCTGCCTCCTTTTGTGTCATCAGCCAAATACTGGTATGTGTCCTGAATTGCTTTTAATATTCTGCAGTGTTGCTTACTCATATATATTTAAAAAGATACCACAAGTAACATGATAGGAAGAAATGGGAATAGGGAACAAAATTCAAAGGGAGTTGAAGAGAAAGGTAGCACTTAGCAGTTACACCCAACACAGGGATCCAACAGGATCTACTTTGATGTTCTGAGTGTTCATTTATTACTTGCTTCCTGGAGATGTATGTTTCTGTTTCAGCTTTATATTGCAGCAGCACTGACATCACACACATTCCCTCACTTTTTTTTCTTGCTTTGACCTACTGAGAGGAACACTTTCCTGCAGGCTCTGTCAGTGTAAGAGGATATCACTTGCTTCCGGGACTGTAAGTTTCCATCAGACTGTAGTTGTAAATCTAAACACTAAACTGATTAATTTTTAGCACTATGTGTTATTGCAGAGCCAAAAAAAGATTGACTCATTAGGTACCACAGACACCTTACAATATTCCTTGCTGCAAAGATCTTCCAATTCAAGTAGATAAGACAGACCACAGATGCAAGGGAAAACAGAAGCAAAGTGAACATAGATAACTCACCTAAATTCTAAAAAGAGCTCAGACTAACATTATAACCTCTGAGGATACATACTCATATCTACTGCATGAAGATGCTTGAAAGACATTGTGAGTAAAAGGAAATAAGAAAACAAAATCATTATATTTCATGTTATTTATTTCCTCTTATAAACTGACTGACTATGTCTTATATTATTTATATAAGCACTTTCTCACCCAAGGATTTCCAACAACTGTCATTTAGTGCAGCCTTCTCATTCTCCAATGCAGTGGATAAATGCTGTTCTCAATTTACAGACTGAAGCACACAAAGTCAAAGGACTGGCTCAGCATTTTTCGAACGGATCCAAGCTGAGGCAAGACTCCAGGAGGAAAGACATGCAGTCTTGACTATTAGGTAGGGGACATTTGCTTTTCATTCTGATAACCTATTTTGCAGTTAGGTAGTGACGGGGTCATCATGCTAGTGACTTAAAGTATGTTTCTGTAGGCTCAGAGAGGCAGGAAGAATGGATGGAGAGGCATAAGTTATGGTCTTTCAGAATAAAGATAAGACAGCAAAGAGATAACAGAGGCAGCACGGATTCATGTGACAGCAGTGATTTAACAGTTTGTGCAATGAAAGAAAATTCTTGCCCATCAGCATATTGAGGCAGCTCTGATCAAACATGACCATATAGATTTTTACCTCACTGATCACTGCATTTAGAACATTAACAAGACGCACTGCAACAATAAAATTAAAGTTCTCAAAGTGCTGTTAAATTTCACCCACTTGTACATCAGCTAAAGTGTCAGTAACTTTTGCCATCAGTCTCTGATTATTTTTATACTTTGTTTGACAGACACTTCTGGAAATGTCTTCTTGTTTTACGCCGTCAGCAGAGCTCCCAGGCTAAGTTCCTTACGTATCTTTCAATGCTGCTAAGCTGAGTGGCATTTACTTGTACCCCCCTCACTATAAGAATCATGAGGTCTGACTTGCCAAGAACCACCTCTTTTTTTTCTTCTTTTGCTTTTGAACAGAACAGCTGCCCTCCAAACTTAAGCCCATCTGGTCTTATTTGAAAAACGAAGGGAGAAAAATTAAAATCAGATTGTACTAATTAGAGGAAAATTGGATGTAAACAATTGAAAGGTCTTTTCATACTTATGGCCTGACATTTCCACAAAGAGCTTAATTGCTTGCATGGGCCTAAAGGGTTATGTTCTTTTTTTAAGTTGCATGTGCTCTCTGCCAAATACTAGCTTGGACATGCTGTGAGTGATTTTTGGATCACCAGCAGCTCTTGCTATTTTAGGCTCTGTCACAGCTTGAAATTGTAATTAATTCTGAGTATCCTGACAATCATAATTATGACAGTACTGGTTTCTGATAAGGCTCACTTAGGGTGGGTTTTTTTTCTGTAAGGAAAACTTTGGGTTTAGCATTAGGAAAAGAATGTCATACTGCAGACTATCGCACTGCAATAAATTCTCAATTTAAAGAATAAACACCTGCCATAGAGTTAGGCAGGAAACACACTTCTTGTCCCATGAAACTTGTCAAGTTTTCATAAATGCTTCCACCATGAAATCAAGATTCTTTGAAGCTCCATTCATAAAATCAGATAAAGGAAAAGCCAGTCAAAAGTGACCATTTTGGATGCTCAAAATGCATATGAGAGACAATTTCAGTTCCTTTTACACTGTCGTCTTTATCTGACAGTGAACAGCCCACTACTTGTTCCATAAGAAGTGTCTCCTGCTGGAACCACCTAGATTTATGCCATAAGTAAATACTAAGTGAAGCAGACCTGTTAGTCAGCATTTTTGTCCAAGTCAGTATCTGATTAAGTTTGTCTTTGGTGTTCTTGGTTTCCTATCATCTTCCCATCACTTCCTTCATTTTTCTTTCCAGTTTTGATTAAAAAAAATCAAGTTTTTGACTAGAGGGACGCCCAGAATATTGCGCTGAACTGATGTGTTCCAATGCAAAGTTTCCATTCCCTTGAATATTTTCCTATGGGATAAAAAAAAATTAAAAATTTTTCCAAATTTCTCATTTGCTCCCTGAAACTTAAACCCCATTGAATTCTTTTATTACAGATGAAAAAGCATGATGCTTACAGCTTCCAGCATGGACTACCTTCAGCTTTCACATCACTGGTAATTTGTAATAGCAATAATGGCAGGAGAATCTTCCCTTTCAGGTTTTTTGAGACATTGAACTAAAAAGTCACGGTGGTTGGTAGGGAGACAAGTATACAGTGAAAACAAAATGTTTGCTGGACCTTTGGATTCACTTCTGGTGGCCCTGGGAAATAATGTCTCTCTAAGCTCTTATGGCCATTGAAGACAGAACCTCACACCCCACACTAAGCCCATGTCATGCTGTAGTCACTGTTTTCTGAGATTTATCCACCCACTTTAGCAGCTTCCATTAATAGCAGAAGGAATTTCATGGTTACAGAAAGGAGAATGTCCCTCTGAAAGAATACTGATGTGTGTTATTTGTAACACAACACTCAAGACCAGCTTGTATTTTACAGGTTTTGGCTGATATAGGGTAGTTCAGGGCCTCAATACAAGTGACGAAGCAGCTGAAGGAGTTTCCTAGGGCATGTATTTCTAACTCAGGGAGCAGCACAGTTACGTAAGAGAAGACTTGCAGTTCTGTGCCATCCCCTGTCCTGGGAACCACGATCCCTGTGTACACAGAGAGCTTGGCTGGCCCAGTGTCCAAGAAAGAAAGAAAAGTGATGTCTGTCTTCTCATCGCCTGGGACTTATTATCTCCATTCAGTGAAAAACACAGATCTAAACATGATCAGCTTTCAAATCTAAGCATGGATGTGAGAAATTCACAGGTAGTGCCACAGAGCCACTTTAGAGCTACAGCCGTATCCATGAAGGAATACATGGCTACCTACACCGTCAGGACTTCAGTGTGCCACAGATTTCTGACTCCTCAGTTTTTGCCTAATCCCATTTACGTGTTTTATTTTAAAATTTCTAAACAGCCAAAAGTCTGCTGTTGGATATACCCAGAAACCCTTTTCCACAGGACTAAGCAATTTGGTAATTTACTCATTTTTGAAGTTCAATGGGATTTGCAAATAAGTTGTTGCCTCACTGAGCTTTCAAATGAGCTTTGCTTTGGTAGCCAGTTTTTGAATACCCTTATATATTCAAGCCCAGTACACCAATGGCCACAAAAGGTCTTAGTAGTAGTTAAAAGATTTATGCAACTTCAGTTCTACCATTTATCTGCCTATCTCAGGGGACAAGGCTATTGGCTGTCCAGGACTATC
This sequence comes from Psittacus erithacus, assembly GCA_009867235.2. Classification (NCBI taxonomy): domain Eukaryota; kingdom Metazoa; phylum Chordata; class Aves; order Psittaciformes; family Psittacidae; genus Psittacus; species Psittacus erithacus. Next base: position 41,107 of record WYDI02039408.1, read on the forward strand.
TAATTCCCTTCTATTGAAACAGCACTAGTCTTTCAAATTAAGTCATCACTAGTAATAAGACTGAAATTCAGGGCTTCCTTCCTTACCTCAGGTGGCTTCCCATCATGTGTGATTGTACTCACACTTACCCTTTCTTTAGACCAATAAATCAAAATATCATTTTTCTCTCCCACTATAGCTTCTGGTCTGCCTGTTGTAACATTTTCCTGAGGATGCAGAGGAAGATACTGAACCCAGAGTGGGGAGTGCTCAAACCACTGAGTGACTAGTAACAAAGATGGAATGAGATGCATGATAGCCATCAGCTCTAAGCCTGTACTTGTTGAAATGCCTCTTTGACTATTCCAGTTTATTTCACTTACACTTTTTAGAGTGTGTCCTTGGTTAAGAAGCAAAATAGTGAAGTTTTACAGAGGTTCTTTTGGGCTTGGTTCTGGGTACTTGCCCTCTTCTCCTTTCCTTCCCCACAGCTGCCCAGGTCCACTCAGTGTAAATGGGGTATCAGCAACTCTCACTTCATTCTGTTGTATTTTTACTTCAGCCTCAAAGTACCTCACTTTAAAAAGCCCAATACATATTCTTAAATCTCTAAGAAGTTGCTAGTACGCTAAATATAACACACTGTAGACCTTCCTTGCATATCTGTTTTGTCAAGTGTACAGATCACACAGACCCTGAATGTGACTGTGCAAACATGACTGTGTAAAGCCTTTGGGGGCACCTCGCCAGTAACAGCGACAGATACAAGAAAGAAGGTACTATACAAACAGGACTCTGAGGGCAAACTTCTTGCTCTTGCTCTTTTGAGTATATTGCCAGGTTTGGGGATTCCTGAAACACAGGGAGTACCGCCAGCTCCTTCAATGAAGTCTTCAGGAAGGATGACACAACTAATACTTGGTTGTCAAAAGAGGAAAAAGAAACAAGGAAAGATATATAAAAGCCTCACTCCAGGGGGGGAGACTACAAATCCTGCTGCCCTGCAGCTAGTGTAAGGCATCTGAGCCTTAGAAAGTACTGACACCTAAGATACACCACGTCCTCAAGGCTTGCCCTGGTGCCTTTTCAGCATGCCAGCTGCTCTGAATTCCTCTGAGCACAGAGGCAGGCAGGCACATTATGCTTCTGGAGTGAGGTGCCTGCCTTACAGGCACCGCCACGGAAAGTATTACAAGGCCAAAGTTTCTTTTCTGGCTTTGCTGTAGGATGCTTGAGATTAGGCAGAGCACTGTCCACTGTTGCCAAAGAGCCCTTTGCAGACTTGGAGTACAATTTCCCTCCAGATGTGAATGTATAACAGGCGACTAAGGAGGTAACAGCTTAATTGTTCTTTACCTAGTAACTCTCTGTCCTGATCATTAAAGCATTTTATGTACTGTTCAGAGTTTCTACATTGTAGCAGCAATTATACTGAAATAGATAAAATAAAGCAGGCTGATAAACTTGATTGTTTGTTTTCCCTTAGTTTGCTTTCCAGACCTACTATAATTGTAATAACAGAAAGAGTAACAATAACGCAAGTTAACAGGGTTGTCGTAAAGGCATGGAGTGGATTCTGCTCTTAGCTCACTACTGAATTCCTGTGTGTCATAGGGTAAGGCTCCCAGTGCTTCTGGTCTCCTTTTGTAAAGTGAGAAGAACATTCCACTTTTTACGTATTTTATCCATGTCTTGTCCTTTGAGAAGTATCGGGTCAGAGATTAATCTTCAGACCTGCCATGAAAATCTTCCTTAGAACATTATCTGATTATTGCAAGGTCTGTTAGAACTCCATTTTACACTGAAAAACCCACCAGTACTCCACTGTGGTTGCATTTAATATCCAAAAGCCAGGTGGTACAGACACAGGTGAAAAGCCTTCCTTCTTCTTTAGAAAGATTCTGCTAAGTACATCCTACACCCTGTAATTGGTTAACATTTCTGTCTAAATAATGTTCAATCTATTTGCAAAGTTGTGGAGAGATGTTAGCCATGTAAAAAAAGCATGAAAAAGAATACCTATGTATTTTATTTAAATAAATTCAAAATAAATGAGTGGTCCCTCCAAAAAAAAACAAAAGAAACCAAACAAAACCCCAAGCCTCAATTGTATTAAAATTTTCATTCTCACAGGAATCTAGCCAGTGAACCATCAAATCATTATTAGCCACATTATCACAAATGTGCAAGATTTATAGACTTTAAATCTGAAAGGGACAATGAGATGATGACCCCAAAAGGACATAAATTATATAATTCCATGTATTTATAATTCATAATAAAAATAATGGTTTTGAGCATCGAGACTTGTTTAGGAAGACATAAAGAGACAGTGCAGATATTATTTCCTGTCTGAAATGTTTCCACTGGCAACATCCCATACATTTGAAAATACGTGGGTTTCAACTTTAATGGATTTAAATTTTACCCATTTGTTCTCCCTACCTTTTGTTTCCTTTTTTTTTTTCCTACTAGAAGCAGCCAGTATCTAGAATTTCTTATTTTCCCCTGTAAAAGTGCCCAGGCATTGAACATCGACAGTATGGTACCATCTGTGGTCTCCACAAATGCTAAAAAACCAGTCGGGTTTTCTGCTGTGTACCTGGAAGATCTGTTTCACACTAGTTCAGACTGCCAAAGTCCAAGGCTCTTGCAGAAAATGCCTTACATGAAGTCAAGAATAACAAAACAGTTATAAGATTTGAAAAGCAAGCAATAAGGAGGGTCAAAAAGCCACAAGTAAACAGGAATTCATACCTTGAATTTTATTAATAAGAAAAAATAGAGTAGAAAAATACTGCAAAAGAACCTGTGAATTCATTATTAAGCTCCATACTCCACTTATTCCTAAGGAAACAAATTACATTACCCTAAATAATTAAAATTGGTCAAGTGCACTTGAATATTTGGTAAGAAAATTAAAAAATTATTCCTTACATAAAGCTGACACCAGAAGGCATCCAGTTTGTTCTGTGAGGAGGGATCAATCACATGTTTATTTATAGCTTGTGAACTGGGATTACAAAACGTGGGCCCATGACTTGCATAGGCTCCCAGTGCTTGCTGCTGGAGTATTGTGCAATGCTCCCACAGAGCACTTGGTTGCTATGCTTTCAGTGTAAGACTGCAACTCCTCTTGCATGGCTGCCTCAAACAGTACAGATGCCCAAGCAAGCCTGGCATAATGGAGCACTTCAACTTCTCTCATCTTTTGAGAACTGAAGTTAAATGTCTAACTCAGCAGTTATTTCATCTATTTATTCAGTTAGATTTTTTTTAACTGACCCTGTTTTTCTTCCATCTCCTTTAGATTCCTGCCAAAACACATTTTTCTTTTGCTGGGCCATGTAACAACTACTTTCTGAATCAACTGTACATCATGTAGTCACACAGCAGCATGGGGCAACCCCTCTGGCTCAAGACCCATGCTCCTGAAACTCCTTGCTGGCTTTCACATATGATTTGCTTCCTATTTGCACTTGGGAAATAGAGTCATGAAGAAGATGAAAGGCTGTGACTTGGGATGGACTACCTAAATGAGACCCTGTACTAAAAAGTGTCCTGATAAAGGCAAATTCCCAAACAGCATCCTGGTTCCTCCCTCTCATGTAACTTGATGAGACAAGGAGTTTCTAAAGAAACCCTGAGTTGAGTTTATTTCTCAAGTCATCTGATGCTACCTTACTTGGTGCCTAGGCTTCTGTCGTCACTGTGGTCTTGGGACCACAGTCAGGGCTCAGCCATTTAACATTAAACAATGGCCTTACTAAAGCTGCTGCTTTCCAGGGAGAAGAGGTTTGAGATATCATTGTATGTTTATAAGAACACTGTTTTGCTGAGCCATGGTTTATCTAATTGAATGAGGAACTAAATGAACTACTCATTTAGTAGTCCTCACATCAGCAAAAGCCACATATTGAGAATTACTAAAATATATTTAAATACCTCCATAGCAGCAACCAAATATATAATAAAAATACAACTGTTAAATATCATAGAAAAGATATATTGAAAAAAAAACAAACAAAAAAAGAACTTGAACTTTGAATGAGCTTATGCTGTTTTCTAACCCAGGAACAAAAAAACCCAAAAACTAGTAATGAATGATCTTTGCATTCAGCCATGAAATACTACACCATCATAAATGTTTTTTTAACTCCTTTAGTCAACTCAGACAATCCTTCTAGAGGGAAAAATGTGAAGGTCATAAAAAAGTGCATACCAGAATATTACATGTAGGTATTTAGAGCTGAATGGGCTTTCCCACTGGATTCATTTACTCTCCAAAGCAGCCCCTCCTAAAAGATGAGTCTGTATGATTAAAATATGGCCCAGGATTTTATATAGTAAGTCTTTACCACTTAGAGTAGCTAGTCCTAGGGCATATTTCAATTCCCATTCAAAAGAGTCTTCCTATTTACTTTAAGGGGAGATGGATAGAGCCATTGAACAGCAGTCTTCTGGCCCCATGTGCACTTCTGTAAATCTACGCTTACTGAATTAGATGAATTCATGGAAACTCTTCTACCATAATTTTAAAGTTTCTTTTATATTAAAATGAAGTAGTTTGATTCTCACTACAACATTTGATTTCTCAAACCTGACATTTCTGTTATGTAGAACAAAATTTCATTTGGAAATTTTTTATTGGGAAAATTTATAAAATTTTAGTTCTTTGTTGAAATAGTACTGCATGAAACAGAAATTTCATTTCCTATTTGACTTCAGTGTTTATTTATATTTTGTTTTACAAGTGTATAGCAACTGAATAGTCTGAGAGCCTACAAGAACAGTACATTATCTTTTAATGCCTGTAAATGCTATCCGAATATTCAGCATGAAGGTCATAGCAAATTCAAGCAAGAAATGTGAACACAGCCTTATGCTTGCTTGAATCTCATTTTGAAATTAATAGAAGAGTTTGAGATGGTACATTTTAGAGCAATATCTTGTAAAATAGTTTAGAGATTCAGATTAATTCTTTATCAGCATGTTGATATATTTTAGTCTGCTGTAGAGATAATAATTAATCCCATTTTATTTCTTTTAAATATCAAATTGCATTAGGCAGCACAAATTGTATGCATCATAGAAAACACAGCAAAAAAGAGATGATTGTACCTCACATGTTTTACAAATATCTGTGATATTCAGTGCCCCCAGGTATAATCTGCCATCCAATACAGTCATATGTTATTATTAATGGATTTTGACTACACAAGCAATTTAAGCAATGCTACAGACTATCAAACTATCAGTATAAATCAGATTGAGCCATTTTCAACAATATATCAAAACCCCACGTGGAGATAGCTCATGCTTGGATTATGTCAAGGCATGTCTGGGAAGAACAGAGGCATGTAGGGGAGAATCATCACGGTATCCCTAGGAGAGTGGCTTTCCAAGCAGCTTCATGAAAACATGTATTTTCAAAGCCATTTGCTTGTACTGAAATGTTCAGTAGACGTGGATCAATCCAGGGAAGGAATGTCAAAGGGGTTTTACTCTTTTATTCTTGTTAGCACCAACTGCCTCTGCTTTGTGATGTACTTGCTGCAATACACTGGTACGGCCCTTTTGTCAGAGTGGAGCATTGTAGCTGCTGTTCAGTATTGTTCCCCTAAACATTTCTGCTTCTATAAAATCTGAACAAGTTTTCTGACATGCTTTGCTTTCGGTAATTGGAGAAAATATTCAAGTACTTAATTTTTAGAGAAAGAGGGAAGGAAAGAGCACATACATATTTCTTCTTCAATCAGAAGTCTGCAGAATGTGTGATGGTCCCAGCCAGGTTCTTAATAAAACGAATGATGTCTGTGTTCCCAAGAGGATTCATGACACCACTTTGGAGTTTTCAGTCAGCAAGAAGCAGCTCATATTGCACACCGCATGACACTGGAATATGACTTATAAACATCAGGAAGTCCCCAACGGCTGCAAATTTGGCAGCGTTGTTTGAATTGGCCCGTCATGATGTTCCTGAACCTTGTGAGCATACTTGGGCCCAGTTTCAAGTGGATAGCAGATCCCTGACTTTTGATTTAAGGCACCTTGCTGCTTAAAAGAACCTGGCAACTGACATAATAGAAGTGTTGCCTGTGATGAAGCCTGAGGTGCACCAGCTAAGCAACAGGGAACTGAAACTTGTGCAATGCCTATCTGGTTTAAATAAGACTATTAACGTTCCTCACTAGCATTCATATACACCCATTCATATTAAAAATCTAATAAAAATATTCAAACCACATCTGGGAACTAGTATTCTAGGTCGGCCCCGCTACTGTAAATTTTCACAGCTAATTCGCCAACTTCTCAAAAAGAGTTTCTAATGGGAATGTTGATAGGCCATTTAGCTAAGTACAGTGGTGAGAATGGCACTGCTATAGTAAGAATGACCACAAGACAGTTTAACAAATAATAAAATACTAGTAAACAGATGAGGCTTTAAGCCTATTCATTAGGCTCACTTTCTGATGAGTTAAAACAGACTGCTTATTTCTTGTCCATAAACACCCCCAGGCAGTGGAAATCTGTCAGGGATAAGGCTGGTATGACAAAGTTTGTTTAGTTCTAGAATATGTAAGTCAGAAAAATGCAAGAAACCACATATGGTGACATAGTGCCCTTAAGTCTGTAAAGTCAGAAGGGAAATTTTCTGGTTAAAAATTCTGATGTTATAATAATGTGTGTTATCCTACTAAAAACTAGATATCTGTGGGACCAGCTCAGAACAATGGGACTGCTAAGAATATCATTACTAAAAAAGTGAAACCATTGTCTGGAATGGTCTCTGGCTGGAGGGTTTTGTGGTGGGAAAATATTTTAATGGGGTTTCCTATTAGTGTGCTTATTATTGAGACGTAACACTGGTATTGAAATACAGCGAAATGTTCACTATGTGCGTCTTTCTAATGGATGGTAACCACTTCATGGTGATTTTATTTTTAAAAACCCTTCTTCCCGATTTTTGCTCTGTGTTACAACTAATAAATGAACAGACTAGTACGGCGCACGCTTATGTGACTAGGGTGGCAAACACGTTACAGCACTGGATAAGCAGATTTGGGGAAGAAAGAGGAAGACATCACAGCTTATGATACATTCTGAACCAGCAGCCTGCATAGTAGCTCGCGACATCGAAAGCCAAGTTTAACCCCTGCCAACAGCTGACAACCAAACCTCTCAGCCTTCAAACCCTGATAATTTCTAACTACTCACACAGGAAAGTATTTGTAGTACTGCCCTGAAAGCAGATAAAATATAGGCAAAATCTGGCAAAAGTAGGTGGTGAAAGAAGTTAACTGGCACATTTTCAACAGTTTCATTCTTTCGTCATGTGCCTAGTGGTTGTAGTAGATAAGCTCATAGCAAACACATTCCACTAACAGGTTTATTTACACAATAGTGTGTTTAAACCCAGTTTTATATAGAGTGGATTTTTATATAGATAGTAGATTCCTGTGCAACACAACAAGTATATGCTACAATTTAGTATTTGAGGGTGTGTGTGCTAAGAATGCTAAGAAATTTGCATGCTACAATACTTTAAAAGCCCACTAAATAAGATACCTTGCATGCAATTTTATGGCTAAAGCTTTTTAATACTCTTGTACTTTTTCTAGCCCTGTGTTAAATACTTTTTCCTTGGATGGGAATGGCAAACTCACAATTGCCTAAGTGGAGATCTTAAATTAAGCTGTTGCCCACTTTTACCACTCGCTTTTCTTGTGAAACCAGTCATGACTGCAGTCTACATTAAGTACACTTCCATGACAGGCAAAGTGAAGGTCCTTGATGAAAAGAAGGTCCTCTTCAAAGTGGAGGTCCGTTTGAGACAATGAAGCTGAGGTGTTCTGTCATCTTATCTTAGCGTCGTGTTTGTAAGTGGTCCCCCTAGACTTTGTCTGGCATGGAAGTATACTTAAGATAGCCCATGATGATGATGGGCTTCAAGTTGTCTCTTGTTCTTTAGATTATAAACATGTCAGTCAGATAAAAGGATGAAACTCCTCAGTTCAGTATTATACAAATGACACATGTATACTGCAGTTCCACAATTTGGAGAACACAGAATTTATGCTGTTTTATGTAAGTATAATCAGTTTCTGTCCTACAGAAACAAACCTAGACTGCAGAAATGATTCATGCAGATATTTTGCTACAGCTCTGGCTTTAGTTACATTTGCCTTTGATTTCATTATTTATGCAATTCATGGAAGTATCTACAGCTATGTTAACTGAAATACATATTGAATTTGCACTACACATATGCTGATGCATCAATGGCATGGCACTTTCACAGGAAACTTAAGAAATACATGTTCCTGGAATGTAACTAAGATTCTCTTTCTGCACCCAATTCTCCCTCTGCAAGTGCATATTAATGGAATTGCCAAACATTATCACTAGAAACTTGCCTTTGTGGCTTAAGTGTTATTTTCTAATGCAGAATCTATTTCCCTTCAGAACTCTTAGCAGTTTCAGTCTTGCTTACTAGTGGTGAACCTTTACAACACTAAGGATATACCTTTAAAGTTTGTTTTCACAGTTCCATAATGGCATGAAGCTTCCCTTAATATATAGATAGCCCTATGACATTAGAAGGCATGTGAGAAGAGTAAGGAAGAGGCCTTTATCATTTGTGTGCTTTCTTTAGTTGCATGCTTTTAGCAGAAAAGGAGATCTATCATAGGAGCAATCTCATGCTCTTAACACTGAAGTATCCTGCAGCACGTGGCTCAAGCCAGGAAGCGCTGGCTGGTTCATCTACGTGTATGTAGTCTTATCCAATGTATTTATGCTAGTAGTTGATGGCGATTGTAAAAGCAAAGGAAACCTGAAGGGCTATGAGGCTTCAAGAGGGAATACAGAACAGAAGATACTTTTGCATTTGGGAAAAGGGAGGATCCAGCTTATTCGCTGAGTCTGAAAATTAGAAAAAAAATAACCTAATAATCTAAGAATGAAAATTGCTACTTACTACACTTCTTACACTTAAGATGCAGGATGCACCACAGGGCAAATACTGAGGAATTGTTTTACCCTAGGGAAGTATTTTAACTAGTTTATGTTTGCTTTCCTACACCCTTAAATTTGAAGCCCTGCAGGAAGGTTCTTTCCTTTTCATTAGACAGTAATATAACACCCAGTATAAAAGAGTCCTGGCCCGGACTGATGCATTTTATTTCTCAAAGCAAGAATAAATCTGGAAGTATCTATTGTTTTCCCAAAGCATTAATTTGAGTTGTATAAATCTCTGTAATATATATGAAGCTTTGATAGGGAAGCTAGGGAAAGGCAGCATCATTATTTAGCATCACTTCAGCTGCTCCTGCAGGATCATCCCATTATCTCTGTGGAGACTTTACTGCCCACCTTTGCTTTTCCTTTCTTTAAAAACCTTTCCTCAGGACTTATGTAATATGTCATATTATTCTAATTAATGGAGTCTGACAGGATTCTTTTTAGAGCTTGTCAGTGCTCCTCTTTAATTAGTCAGAAAGACCACTGCTGAGTGACAGCAGTGAATTCTTCCAACAGGCTCCCAACTTCAGCTACTACAGGGAATGTAAGATAGGAACTGAGGGTAGCAATCAGTTTCTGGTTTCCAGAACACCATTGTCAGACGATAAACATCATGAGGTCACAAAGCCTATATTAGCTGATGGAAGCTTTTGTTTTACATGAAGAGATTTACGTTGCTGCAAACTTACCCTCTTCTTACAGTAATGTTAGCATAACTATAATCAACACATAGAATGACACAACCACTAAACTCGTAGATGTTTGAAAGATTATTTTCTTCTATATATGTGGTTTTCTTTTTCCTCTTTTATTGACTTTTGATATGTGTGTGTTTTCATATATTTAGTATTCACAACTTGCCCAAGCACTAGGGCAAATACTAGCTTAGGATTCCTGTGGACGTGGAAGAACTTTTGCTGACAACGTTCCCCACCTGCAGCTACTGTAGACAGAGGATTTGCTTACAGCCTTATGATATAAAGTACCTGGGCTAAACAAAGCTCTACACCTCTGCAAGGTCTGTCAAACTCAGACTTTGTACAGTTCCCTGGAAAGAATCATTCATGCTTTATTTCCTTGGTTTCTGTAAAATAGTGACAGAAATATCTATGCACATTAGAAGGAGTAAATTTTACATCACTGATGTATGACTAAATGCCAGAGAAATATAAAAAAACTGTGAAGTATCCTTTTAATAAAATGCAGCTTCTACATTATGACAATATCAATAGAATTATTTTACAGTGTGAATGGAAGATGCCAGAATTAAAGCTAAAAAAAATAAATCCATATAAACACAACAGAAAATGAATTGGCAGTTCTCAAGAGGCTAAATTAAGGCATAAAGAAGTTAAATTCTACTAAATGTGAAGTAGTATTAAGCTATCTATTAATCTTACTAAACTGCCTCAAAATTCTATCTTAACTGTAAATATATACATAATTTAGGGAATTAAATATAATACGGACAATAAATATTTCAAGTACCTGTGCACAACCTAAAGATGCGGTATTTGAAATACAAATATGATACATATTGAGTCATTTCAAAAAGAACATGATCACAAAGGGAAAAGATATGGGCCAATGTCAACACCTTGTTACCTCAACACTATAAATGTCACCAAACTCAGCTGTTACAAAGCATAATTCCTCCTTCTATGGACATTTCTTGCAGACAATAATACAAGCTGCAAATTCTACAAAACCTCAGAAGCATTCAGACCAAGAACTCTTGTACACTGACAATCTCATTTAAGTCTGGTCTTTAGGCCTGTTTCTCCATCCTTAAAATCTGTAGGAATTTAAATTGACAAGTACTTCCCAGAATTAAACGTACTTAAAAAATCGCAGAGATTATTGTTACTCTAATTTTCATCAAAATATAGGGGAAAAAAACCCAGCACATTTCTACTTATAAAGGCTGAGAAACTTATTTTTGTGGTTCTTTTTTCTGGTGGAGGAAATCTATCTCCTCTGTAGAGAACTAGCAGCGCTCATCCCCTCTGACTGTCATTTGGCTGTATGTCAAGGCAATGCTGCTTTGCTCTTCTAGATTGTTCTACTTGAGAACAGTTGATGAAACAAACCCTGATTCACAACTTTCTAGTTTGAAAAAAATAGTAGTTACTTCAGCAGTACCTTACTCTTCCAGAAATCCTGTTTCACATTATGATTTATCTACAGCAGCGTGCATGATACCAAACAGGACAAATAAGAAGCTTCATGAATACCTGAGCAAATTGCTATGTCACTTGCCCTATGGTAATCTTTTCCTTCTGAAACCCTTTCATCATAACAAAAAGGTTTTTAAACTTTGGAAGAAGTGAAACCAAATCTGATTCATGAACATTCCTGCTTTTCTCCTGGCACTCTGATATAGATGCTATTACCATTCATCTTAAGAAGTGAAGGTACCAGGAAGTAAGGTGAGAAAACATCTCTGCAACATCACCCAGAACCTGGTGAAGAAAGGGCTCCAGCACTGGCCCCCTCTTCCTTTCCAATTCATCAAAGTAAATTAATCTCTGACTTTGTATAATGAACTGCATATTTACACAACTGACAAAGCATCTCCTCTTGCTGCCAACTATAGTAATATCATGCCCTAACTACTACAATGTTAGAGCAAAGCCATAATGCCATATATCTGAGCATCATAACTGTGGTTTATATTACCTGAGATATGCTTAAGATATGGAATTATTTATCAACCTTGCTTAGTAAGTAATATTAAACTATCAATAATAGAGTGAAGTTATTTTTGAAGTTGCTGCCTGTTTGCAAAAACAAAACCTAAGGAAAATTGATGCATGTTTAAAAAACAAAACCAAATATAAACAAACCCAATCAAAAAATATTATTAGCAGAATACATGATGATGAGCAGCACTATAAGGGGTTTACTATTTGTTTACAAAGGTTGAGTAAACTGCCTGTGAGTTATTGCAGTCTTCACAAGCTTTAAGCAGTAAAATTTTTATTACAGTTTGCACACTGCATACCTCTAGGATCCAATCTGAAGTTTGCTTATCAACAACCAGTCCTGTGTAAACAACTATCGGAGAAACCTGACTTGCTTTCACTTGCTATTGATGATCTTCCAAAACTCAGAAACTGCCTCCTCTTCAATTTCCTACCACTGAATTGTTAGGTAATCACCTCACCAATAGTTCTCAACAAAAATAATTGTTTCCAGAGCAAAACTCTCCCCAGATTTTAGGTCCCTCTCTCTACTTCAAAAGTGTGAAGAATAAACAAGTAAGTCAGCAAATAAATAAATAAATACACGCTTAGAATTTTTATATGCTTTTAGTAAATCAGAAGTGGAGAAAAGTTCTCCCAGAACAGGATATGGAGCAGGGAAAATGAAACACAGACTGCCATCTTTTAGGATATGTGGGGTTTTTTTCCCTTTGACATGAAGTTCAATCTTCAGTTTCATTTACACAGCAGTACAGGTCATTCGAATGCTAATAAGGTACTCACATTCACAGCCAATCCCAAGTGCAGTCAACTAATGCAAAAGCTGAAGAGGAAGAGAACTTTGTATGTCTTTGAAAGAGGAGGTGTACTACACGGCAAGGAGTGGAGATTTACATTAGCTGCTTTGTTCTCATCTGTGGTCCACATCCCTTGTGTCCCTTTCCTCCACCCTCTCCTTTTCACTGTAATAGCAAAGATGCCTGAAACCGGAGCTGAAGTAACCACTTCTAGGTCTTGGAACAACTTAGGAGCTGTGGCAAAACCTACACCATTTGGTTTTAATTCTTAAAAAAAAAAATAAATGAATGTATTTGTTACCAGGAAAAGAATATAATGTGAGGGGGTGCAGAAGGATAAAGGCTAGAGAGAGCACGTTCACCTTGATAAGCCTCTGCCTCAAGTTTTAACCCGCTCATGACTGCTTTGGAGGCTGTTGTCAAAAATGTCCTTTTCCTGTCTCAGAACTGCTGTTGCCCAACTGCAAGCTAATGAGAGAAAAATGTGCATGTACCACTGCATCAATGCTCAGTCACACAGTGGAAGTTCTGTCTGACAAACTCTTCTCCCCATAAAACGGAATGGAGAAGGCATGTAACCTCTATTTGTCTGACTTGGGAAAATCAGCTTACTGCTGCCCAAGTAGCTCTCAAAGCTCCTGATGCATCAATATTGTTCAGTTAGCTGAAACAAGGCTAACAAGGCTAGATTCACACTAGCATCTTATATTACTTAAAATTCAGAGCTGGCATTTCAGAAAGTACATCAAACGATTAGCTGCTTCTCAGCTGAGAGTATGTTTCATCATATGCGTAGTCCTGTGTAATTACAGTAGTAATGTCCACATGAAAGCTCCAGATCTGCATCTAGGTATGTTTCAGTTAATATGAAAACTGAGTGCTTTTTTCCATCAACTGGTGGGTGACCATGCCAGAGGTAATAATATTGGTAATTTCTTTTGTGCTGTATACATAGGGCTAGCTGGCAAGACCTCTGGGGCAGGGACCATGCCTGCCTCTGTGTTTACAGTGTGCAGTAAGACCCCCCAAGCAAAATGTACAGATTATGAATAAATATTAATACGTAACCAAACATAGTAACTACATTAATAACTAATAATATATTACATAAATGGGCTAGACCCGTTGGAAGAATGCATCTTGCTAGATATCTTAAGATTTCAGTGAACAAAGAATGATTTAATGAGTTCCTCACAACTGAGTACAAAACAGACCTCTAGAACTGCTGTTTAATGTCCTCAAAGTAACCTAAACAGTTAATTTCTAATTGGTATCTCTGAGATTTGGGATGAGGTCTTCGCAGAAACTAGCACCTGAAGATTAAGGAATATCCCAACATATGACAACATTGCTATACTTGCTGAAAATGAAGGATAATCACCCCTAAATGCTATGCCCAGCTTTCTGCCTATTACCATACTTACAGTGCTATAACTAAACTAGCAGCTTAAATCTATATATATTTTTGGACCTGTAATTTACAAGTTCAGAAATGTCCAAAGTCTTTGAATAGAACATTTTAACAGCAGAAAGGAATTTGTACTTTGAAATAAAACAGGTTTTCTGAAAACCTTCTGACATATTTTTTTTGAATCTCTGCTTTTCATTTTATAGTTTTTCTGTGTTTCCTTCCTCTATGGCACACCACCTGCAAATAAATGACTGAAATTGCCCAAGCTTCATTTAATCATATACTACTAGGAGAATCTAATTCAGTCATGCTTCTGGAAGAAACAAAGTTCTTTTTAGTGTAATAGTAATATGTAGTGTCATTTGTAGTGTCATTTGGCAACAATATTTTTACTTTTATAAAAGATATGAAAAAACTCATGGCCAATTTTTCTTTACTGAATACATGTTATTACAATATAATGCAATACACTAACAATATGATGTTACAGCGTAGTAAAAAGTTCTTGGCATGAATCTGTATCTGAGTTTATTGCATAATGAGCTCAATCTTGCTGACACTGACACTGATGAATACTTTGGCGTTGGTTTCCCTGGAAAACTCAATGTACCTGATAGTTGACTAATAAACACAAGTATTCTCATACACAGACCATTTCTGATCAGTGACAGTAAAATTATTATATCATGTCTTTTGTTTATGATACCTATATATGTAATAAAAAACTATTTTTAAAATGCTGGGATTTATGTCTCACGAATTTGAGGATGCTTTAAATAGATTTATAGAAATAGTATGTTGACCATTGCAAAGCTTTTCCATTGAAGAATGTTACAAATGGATATAAATATGCAGAGAGAAGTCTTAAAAGATGGTACTCAGAAAGTGAGGAAAATACATCTAACGAGAAACTGGTTAAAAAGCAAATACAAACGAATTACACTAAGCAGCAGAACAGATTTAAATGTTCACATTTTTATAAATCATCTAAGGATTGCTCTTTATTTTATTTATGATGAAAGTGTTTAATGGGCAGAATAAACACAGACGGATGTGGGGCACACGCTCAACCCTGCCCCAGTTCCAGAGGCTCTGAAGGTGAGGTAACACCAGCCCTGACATCTCTCCCACCTTCCCAACAACCTGACCAAATGTTGTCTCTGGAACAGGTCTAAGGGTGACTTTCAGGCTACATCTGCACTAGGAAATCGTCTGCAGAGTGCTCTTCTACGTTGAGGCCATCTGCCAGGGCAGTGCTTCTATAAAGCTAACTCTCATTATTAACTCTCTTATTCTCCTGCATAGGATGCCTGGACCAAACAAAGTACCAGGAATGTTCCTTGGCCCTGAACTGCACCCTGAACAGCACCAGAACATTTTTTAGGAGAACATTAACTGATGAGAATAAAACCATGCCAAGAAGTAAGCTAACAGATCTGTGTGCTAGCCTTGATTAGTGCAGCTACAGTTTTTGTATCTCACACTGAGAGGGAACATGTGGTCCATTAAGAAAAGAAAAAAGTATGTCCCAGCATCTTCCCTGATAGGCTCCATAAATAACTTAAATGAAACTTCAGGTAACTTCCATGAAACATGAAGGAACAATATCTTGCTGGAAGCAGAATGATTCTCTCCCAGGAAGATAAAAAAGATCTTTATGTAATTGCCGGATACAAATTAGAATTATCAAGCACACTTCATTATGCCTGCACAGCCAGCTGAAAAATGCAGGTTTTCCTTTGCACTCAGCTACCCCTGTTTCAAGAAAGCTTTAAAGACAAAACTCGCACTTATTTCAGTGGGACTTTTGCCTGTGTATGGGATGCGGAACAGAGCCCTCTCCTGGTAAGCGCTGAAGATAATTGAGGACACCCCTCGCACCGTATTTGGCACTATCCGCAGCACATATCTATGTGATGAAGTATTGAACGTAGCCACTCGAAATAAAATATTAGAAAAGCTCAGCTATTTGGAGCCATGGAACCTTATGATTGAGGTCAGATTTGTTTGGATTAAAAAATATATGGAAATCTAAATAACACTGAAATGATGCCATATTGAAAACTGAAACTAAAAAATAGGTTATATAACATACTTAAAGGCACAGTTGGCATTTCAAGATCACAATGACTAGCCAGTTGCAACCTGCTTTGGAACCCACAGCTGAACCAGGCATGTCAAATTACTGAAAAGGGTGGGTCACCTTCTTTTTAAACCTGAAATTTGATAACCAGGGCAAAAGAACCCCCATCCATTCTTTCTTTTTATGACTATAAAGCTATGAAGCACCAACAATAACCTTAAGTATCCAACAAACTTTGCCAAATTAACACACTTTTGGATTTCATACTTGGATCTGAAAATCAGAAATCATAATTCAAAGCCCTGCTTTTGTAAAACAAAATTTACAACAGGTACCTAAGCTGCATCTGGTAGGCACTTTAATAAATTATAATAATGACACATTGCCAAAATAGTGGCTGTCGTTAGATTTTCTTGGAATAACTATGTACAATCCCTTTGCTTAAACAACAACAACAAAACATTTTTGTCACTGAGATCCAATATAAAATATATTGGTTTCATTTCAAAATTACTTATAAAGGTTCTAAAGCCCATATTGTTTACAGTAACATATGCAAACATGATTATCTGGAACCATACTATTTATGGCTGTAATCTCATTGAATTTCATAGGGTAAGTAGGGTTGGGTCCATATTACTTGCATGGAAGACCTCCAAGGAAATTCCAAATTACTGTATGGATTGATATTTGTGCAGGACAACATTCTTCTGCTGATTCTGCTGAATCAGTATTGAACCAGCATAAAGTATATGATCACAAGGGCTGTTTTTACATAACAGGTAAAACTGAAGATACCAAGCACTTGGGGTCATTAAACACCCTATGGTAGTTTTTGCAAGTGTAGGAGTGTCTGGCCAAACACCAGTCTAGATAATTACATCCTGCCTACGTACATTCCCCTGTTGCTTTAAATGGATAAGGTATTATTCTTCTATTCTTGTGTAAAAGTGGATCCTACAGCCCTTCCTTGGGTTTTGTTAGGACTATTTCTAGAATGACCTTCTACATGCAGGGCTCTATAGGGTCACACAGAGTAGTTTATATGACTCAGTATATTGTACTAGATTTGCTGCCTTCTGAAATCACTTCCACTGAGCCCAATGGAATTTACTTCAACCCAAAGACACCAATTTAATCTAAGTCATTACGTAATTCCTACCTGTAAAAGTCATATTTACAATAAATCACTGTGAAAAATTAGTGCATCGTTATGAGATCAGTTTGTGTAAGACTTCCTTCGGTTCACATGACCCAGGCCAAATGCTCATTATTTTTGTGCATGACCCTGCCCACTCTCACTGAAATCAATAGCAAAATAGCAACACAGGTCAGTGACACCAAGGCCAGTCCCCTTAATGGGAGGGAGACATACCTTGGGTCTGTACCATGTAACAGCCATGCGATTGTCCCATCCCTCCTCACAATGAAACATGCTACATCAAAGATCATACATGATCTTTTCAAGTCAGCTGTATCTTACACTTTAAGAGCGGGTGCAGCAGATAGTTAAAAACTTACTTTACAGTAGTATGTCCATTAAAACAATCTATGTTATGAGCGGACAGGAATTTGCTTCACTGAAGTAAAGTGGAAGGAAACCAGACTTCAGAAAACCTTCATTATCCTGTTCAAGTACCGCACATTAGACATCTCCTGCTCACAAAAGTCTTCTAGAAAGGAAGGAGTTGTTAGCACGTTTCCCTGCAGAAGGAGCCTGTTAGCAAGATGGGTACCGGCATTAGTCATGATTCTTACTCTGCGGTGGGGTTGTCAATCGCAATTATTCCTGCAAATCCCAGTTTTTCCCCCTGCCAGTTTACTCAGTAAACTCTGAGTTTCAAAATTCACTTCATATTTCTGGCTTGTCCTACACAATGTCAGTTTGAAGGCTGGCTTTTGGGGCCTTTTTTAGTTTAAATGTTTTTCTAGCTGTATTTTTGTAGATCAAAAGACTTTTCCAAGTCTGTTCTCTTTCTGAGTGGCGACTCTCCCAAGACAGCAAATACAGGGGTTTTATAGACTTGTTTTCATGAAGATTTAGTCATCTTAAGTCTGAAATTATTTAGGAGAACTTTGACCATCTTAGTAAAATTTGTTGAATGCAAATTCGAAGGCAGACAGCTTGAGTAAAGTTATGCTTTAAACAGTATCACTGGATACAAAGTAAGCAAATAGAAGGCAGGTAGGAAAGAATCTTCACAAATCCATACCTTTTTTTCCCTTCCTTATTTCATGTGACTTGCCTACCTCAAAGGCTTCTGCCATTCTGTACATCTGAAACCCAAGACCTGCCTCTTCTATCTGTCTCCAGGGTCTCCCTTTTGCTTCCTCTTTTGACTTACACCCTTTGGAGAGTGAAGTCACCCTGACAAAAAGAGGATGATGCAGCTGCTTCAACAAGAGCCACCCAATCCACTCAGTGAAATACTACTTAAGAGATAATACAAGGTGAAGGTTAAGAGTATGAAATGTGACTAAGCAGTTAGGGAATTTCTTCCACTTCCCCACACGAGGTAGCAAAGAAGACCAAATGCAGCTGCTGAATTTCCAGCAGAAGAGAGCATTCAGTTTGAAAGCACGTAAAGACTTTGTGTCTATCCACACTGACCAGCTCGAGGAGGAGACAAATGCATCCTATAAAAGAGTGCAGCAACAGGTCCTGTCCTGTAGTGCTTGGTCATGCTTGATTGTATACTCCCAACCTTCCCAAAAATTAGCATTACTTTACAATGTTGGTTTATTATAGAAGAAACAAAAGGAGAAATTGCAGGGTGGACTTCAGTGCCTGCACTCGAGTGGACTAGCTTTAGACTAGCTAGAGCCTCTCAGGGCT
The DNA here is from genome assembly GCA_009867235.2 of Psittacus erithacus. NCBI lineage: Eukaryota > Metazoa > Chordata > Aves > Psittaciformes > Psittacidae > Psittacus > Psittacus erithacus. The sequence continues at coordinate 59,942 of WYDI02039408.1, forward strand.
CTCTCCCTCTTCGCTCCCATCACTGCTGGCTATGGCTGCCAGGGAGTAGTGAAGGTGAACGGTCCCGGCCGGGCGCAGCGGGCCAGTCGGTAGGCTGGAGTGCTTTGGGGAAGCGCGATGGCTGGACCAGCCGTCCATCCGCGGTGTGGTGGGGCTGGGGCGGCGGAAGCGCAGGCGTGCTGAGCGGGGGCGGCAGCGGGATAGCCGGTCTCCTGCACCGAGCAGGGGCCGGCACAGGGCGCAGCCCCGACACAAGTGCAAAGCGGCGTGTCCCGAGGCTGCGCTGTCTCCTGCGCTCCTCGCCCCTTACCTCCCCGCTCTTGGGACGACTTTTTTTGTGAGGGAGGAGGTTACCTTTTCTTAGCAAAGCTCCGTCCCTTGCCAGGGGAACTTTCTATGTGCCTGTGTGTGAAAGGTAACCAGTTGCACTCGCTCAACTGTGAGTGTTTGACTTCTCCCCTACCAGCCTCCTCCTCCGTCTAACGCCCCCCACGCACCCCCCGTGCTTCTCCTCCCGTTTTGCTCCGAGTTGCACTTTGTGTGTGGAGAAAAGACGGGGGGCACACGACTTGTAGAGGGGATGTCCTCTTTTTGCCAGAGGAACAGTGCAAGAGGGGAACGTCGGCTCAGAGAAGGTACGAGAATAAATAAGTAAGGAGCAGCCCTTAAATTAAAGGTAGCGGCATATCCCGGCAGCGAGAAGGTGAGTCTTTCCCCGGCTTCCCCGTTCACGAGCCTCCCTCCCACCCTTTCTTCTCAGGAGTGGGGGAAACAGGCTCCCTGTCGCGAGTGCATGCGTCCGTGGAGATGGGGGAGTGTGCATGTGCTTGTGTTTAGGCTTTATTTGGCGTTGTTTTCCTGTTGGTTCGATGACCAGAAAACAAAAAGTTGCTGTAAAACAAATGTGATGGGAAGGAACAGCGGAGCCGTCCATCGCAAACCGGAGCTGGGCTTTCACCCCCGGCCCCGCACAAGTTTAGTTGCAGAAATCCCACCGGTCTCCGGTGCGCACGGGGTGTCTTTCTGCCTGTCTCCAGGTGACAGTCCCTGACGTGTTCTCCTCACTCCTCTAAGGCCGGCTGTTACTGTGGCTCCTGGGGTGAGCCCCGAGGCGAGCCCTAGCCGTGCCGGCTGCCATCGCATTGTTCCCCCCTTGCACCTCCCGCTGACCCCGGTAGCGGCGGAAATGGGGGCCCCGGGCTGCGCCCCGCGAGCACCCAGGGGTGCCGGCCCGCCTGGGCAAGGCAGGAGACAGGCTGGGGGCTGGGGGGGGAGGGCTCCCCAAGCCTCCCTGCGACCGCTCGCCCTGCTACCGCTCGCCCTTGTTAGGGCCAGAGCCGGGGCCGGCTCGACCAGAGGTTGGGAGGAAACAAGTTTTCTGGCAGCGGAGAGCCCCTCCGGCCCGAAAACAAGCAGGGATGGTAGCGGCATGAAAACACGCAGGGGTGGTAGCAAGCCCCTTCCTGAAACTCTGTTCTGCCAGCGAGGTTAGGGTTTGGGCAGAGCAGGAAGTCAGGCAGCTCGTCCGGGACCCGCACGCACCGGTGGCAGAGGAGATCGGCTCTGCCGCCCGCCCTTGGGCCCCGCTCTGCCCCGGGGGTCTGCCGTTGCTGCCTCCTTCCTGCCTTGGGGTGTCTCGGGCGTGCGGTGTTGGGGGTGCCGCTGGACGGGATAGGGCAGGCTGCCTCCCGGAGGGCAACCCCACGGGGCTTCGGCAGCCGCTGTTCCCACTGCCCGCGGGAGCGGAGACAGAGCTGCCCGTTGTTTTTCTTCTTCGCCGTTTCCTCTCCCTGAGGGATCCCTCCAGCCCTTCCCCTCCCCCGCCCAGGCTTGTGTTTTTTCTTGCGGTTAAAAGACAAAACGGCATGTTTTCGGGTCGTCCCACTTAGGGTCCCTGTCCCCGCTGCGCAGGAGGACGGAGGCGCAGGAAAGCCCCGGCGCGGGGGTCCGCCGGCGATAGGGGGTCCTATGTTTTGGTTTAAAAGCGTTTCCACGTGGGGAAGCCTGTGTGTGTGTGTGTGTGCGCGCGTGCTTCTGTGTACTTGATCCGTGAGGAGGTAACAGGATTCTCCGTGTTCAAACCCAGTGGGCTGTTGGCCATTAATTTGCCTCTCCGGCTGTCATTACAGACACTTCCCAAATCAGATACTGGCGGAAAACCGCCGGCTGGGTTTCACTGGGCTCCGGCGGCGGTTCTCCCTGGCCCGCGGGCGGCGGGGAGTGCCCCGGGGCCGCAGCCCGGCACTCACCCGCGAGGAGTGACCCTGCCGCGGAGCGCGAGCGGGACCCCAAGGCAGGGCTGCGGCCAGCCAGTACTTGGCATCTAAAGTTTCATTTACGTTTATGAAGCTGTCGCTCAGAGCCAAGTAGGTACTGCGCTGCCTTCCCGTTATCCTGCGGGCGGGATTTAAAGCGCGCACACGGAGGTGCACCTTCATCTCGCGAGTGGGGATGTGAAGTACATAGCTGGTATTTGCACAAATCCTGGGAGGCAAGCTGTAGCAGACGAGGGAGCGCCTTGGCCGGTTGGGGTTTAAGCACGAAGCCATGCTGAAACAGTAAGAAACCAGTATTTTCAATATTCTGAGTTTTGTTTTGCGTATTTCACTGGCTGAGGCCAGAAAGTATGTCTGATATAAACTAATCAGCAGTTTAGGTTTCGAGTGAAGTATACAAAGCAAGCATCTTTTCTGTATGGTAAATACTATTTTTTTGATCTGCCCTCATTGTTTGTTTGTTATTTGAAGGGTTCACTTTGCATCAAAGCTCAGCTTATATCATTGTTTTATTTCCTTAACACTCAGAAGTTTTGCAAAATTACAGTGGGTTAGACTTTTCCTGCTAGTGTTTCTGAAAATGCTGCCGAATAACAAATGTTTGCATACATGCGACATGTGTCATGCTGTGAGTAAAGTGGAAATGCAAATTGTCATTTCTGTCTCCTCCTCGTGATTCTTCCTGTACGTTTGACATCTAACATTACCTGGGCTATGTCCGAGACAGCTCTTCTTGCTTTCTTTTGAAAATTCTGGTATTTATGTTGCCGAATGTTCTTCAATCAAATGTAATAAAAACGAGAGAGGAGTGTGGTGGTTAATCTTTTACATACCTTTTTTTCCAGGTAATTCATGTGCATTTATAATTTGATATGTCTGTGTGGTTATACTATTAAATTTAGTTGAAGATTACTGTTGTTGCATTTGTACTTATTAATGGCTTCAGAACACTTAGCAATAGAAATTTATTCTGCTCTATGGATAATGCCAGTGGGATAGACAAATTTGAAACAAGGAATTTAATAAGTAGAAAACAGTTAATTGCTTTTCCTAGTTAAAATGTTTCAAATAAGGCAACTAGAAATACAGCTATAGATAGTGTCCTGTTGCATATTTTTAGCCTCTGATGCAAGCTTTGAGAGCTTCTTGTTAAACTTTATGCAACTTTTACCTTTCAGTCCTAGTGTTAATCAGTGTTAAGCACTGACATTTGGTATGGAAGAGGTACCTGTCTGTTTCCTTCATGACCTGGTGGTATTGCATGACATTCAGTGCAGTTGTCTGGTGTTGAAATTTAAACTTCTTTTTCCTCTTCTAAATATGAAAGCTATTACAGAAAGAAGAAAGAAATTCCTAGAATTTCTGTCAAATGCTCTAGGACGCAACTACTATTTTTTTTCTGTGTTATCTTTTCCTTTCTTGAAAGTAGCAATTTTATGAACTCAGGGTAAAACAGGTCTCCCTTTTTATAAGGAGAATTTATTCAGCATACTTCTGTATTGCAGCTGCTGATCATATTTCATTGAGCTGTTAAAGCACTTAAAACCTAAAATTAGGTACTGTCTGGTAGTAAATATTTCAAATCACCCCTTGAAGAAATAAATAGAGAAGACATTTTGAAATATATCACTGAACAAAAGTAATCCTGCTTTGCTTTTACTCAAAATAATACAGTTATAATCTAAACCACTGATTTCAACACAGTGTAGGGGTTTTTTTTTGCCTCAGGTTTTCTTCATCTCCTGCATTTTTATTGTGATTTTATACTGACTTTATTTGATATCATAACTTGGTACTCTCTTCAAGTTATGTTTACTGCGGCACCGCTTGCATTAACAGGTGTCCAATTCACTTCTAAAATACCTGTACTTTTAACGAGTATTCTTCAGGTACTAAGAACTTATGTTCTTAATAAGTAAGTTCCCTTGCTTCCTGATGTGCATGTGTCTATGTTTTTCAATTGCAGAAGCTGTATACTTGCTTTTTTCCCAGATTTAAGATAAGTAAATTTACAGATTAGTATTTTTAATTTGCGCTTTTTTTTGTTGTGTGGCAGTTTCCTATTTGTTTTTTAGTTGAACATGAGAATAGATTTATTTGCTCATTGTCATTCATTTTTAGTGTTGTCAGGGTTTGCAAGGAGAATGCAAACATACCAGCATCAGACTAGCAGACATCTGTCAAGCTGATCAAGTATTTTTAAAGCTTCTTGAAAGTTCAGCACTAAACCAAGTCTTGTAGCAGAAACCAAGTCTCATAGCAGAAACACTCAGATGTCTTTGATTTTTACTTTGTACTTGGGAATCCAGTGTTATTTCTGCTACCTAATGTATCTATAATCTTTTTGCCATTTTCTGTTAGAAAAACAGTATTTGTGTTATGCAAGTAGAAAAAGAGTTTTGAAATTTGGTCACCGATTGAGAGGTTTACAAGTAAACTTAATGTGTGCTATTTTTCTAATTTGGATTTAAATACTGTGTAAATGTGTGTCCAACTTAACCTTTTCTGTCATTGAAAAGTGCTAATTGATCTTGCTAGCCCTGACATAATAGTATAGTTTGATATTTGAAACCTTTCAGCTTTGGCATGGCCCTTTAATCACCCCTGAGATTTCAGGGTATGGTTATACTGAAGGCAATAAACTGCTGCTCTTTTCAAAATTAAATAAAAATGGTTATTAAAAATAAATTATCTTTATGGTCTTTTAAAGTCAGTAGATGTTTTACCTATCAAAGCCCCAGTCTTTACAATATACATTAAAAATTTTTTCTTTACTCAGATGTATTAGTTGACACTTTAGATGTTGCTTTACAGAAATCAGATTTTTATGCAGTAAATATTTTGGCCAAGTCCACACTTCTGTGTTGCAGTGTTATTAAATCTGGCATTAAATCTGAAGTGCTTAAAGGAACTTGGATGCACTTTGTAGTGCGAAAGCTCAGATACGAGGAATGCTTATCTATCAAGGAAAGAATAAAATTTTTTTGAAAAGGTAGTCAAACTTACATTTTTTGTCCACACTGGAGGTTGCAATGCTGCCAATTGCTTTTGGGATGCCTGTAATACAGGACCTTGGCGAAAACTATTTTTAAAGCAGTTTATTCTTTTTGTCTCTAAGCCAGAGAAACGCTTTGTATAGCTGGCCCGCCTTTTGCTTTAATGTTAAGCAGTAAAATTACTTCGATGATTGATTATCCTATATCAAAATGCATCACTGGGCAGTCTCACTCACAGGATTGTATATAGGCTAGTTGTCAGACTTTTGAGCAAAATGTCAAATGCTAATGGCTGTCTGAGGAATACTAAAGTTAAGCATTTTATTTTCAATTTGTTTAAATATTCTTCATGATAAGGGAAGATTGTAATGAGAAGTGATTATCTTCAGAACTTTCAGAGGTCTACATGCCAGTGAGACTAGTATTTGGTCTTAAGCTATTAGGCTCAGTTACTAGGCACTAAACTTTGAGTTAGACTTCAATTACCATGGATTTGAGCAGAAGGATTTTGGAGGTTTTCTGTTCCTGAATTTCTTTGGAGGTCTGCATCTTTTCCTAAACTAGAGAAATAAATAAAATTATGGCCATTTTTCATTAAGCTGCTGTCCATAGAAGTACATTGTTGCGAGTGATGTTGCAGGACTGTGTAGGGCTGTTTAATTAGATGTAATTTAAGTGCTGTCTCTGAAGAACTCAGCCTGTCTGGGCTGGCTGGATATTGTGTCTTTACACCATGGTCGGCCTCCTATTGTGGCTGGACTATACAGTTTGGCGGGTTTGGAGCAGCAGATTGCAAAAAGACCTCCCAAGGCAACGTGCAAAATATTCGCATGCAGAAGACTAATTGAGGTTAATATGCACTAGATTTTTTGCAACAAAAAAATTTATTGCTATTGTGACATGACCAGTATAAGTTAACTTTGTCAGCAGTGTAAAATTATTCCTGCCTTTTTTTTTTTAATTGGGTAGATGCAGCAAGTAACTGTTATGCTCTTGACACATATATAATTAAACCACAAAACTCCACATTAAAATGCCATGAAGGGTCTGATTTAGACCACAAAAGCAAAGAAATACAGAGCTGAGTTTGCAACTTTTCAAATAATTCTCCTCTATGGCTCTGTGTATATAACTATTGAAATTAATGCTGGTGCATGAGGTAATTGGAAACTTAAGTTGATGTTTTGTGCCAGATCCTTAGCTGTTGCAAATTGGACTAGGAATGCTGAAATTACTGGAGTGGTCTCACATTATGCCAGATGAGTATCTAGTCTTCTATTCTTAGTGCAGTTTGTTTTCTGGGGGGTGGGGTATGTTGTACTATACTTTATATGTGTGAGATCACATGCACAGAGAAGTGGTCCTGCAATACTTAGAAAAAACAAAGGAGGGTTAAGTATAAATGTCCAAATAATATATTCATGTTTTTTTCCATTTTAAGACATATTCATACTCCTGTGTTAAAATATATCTTTTTATTTCTTTTTACAGCATTTTACATATGACCACAGAAATGCCTTTTACAGTAATCGTGTTCCTGAAAATGGTGCAGTTAGAAATACTGTTAACTGACTGTATTCTTTTGATTCCTTTAGGGCAACTTTGTTGCTTACAGAAGTGAACAGTGGGGTTGACTTTGCTCAGGTAGATTTTGTGAATGCCAAGCCTATTCAGTGAAAGGTGTGGCATCTTTTACCATGTTAAATCCCACCTGGATGTTCCTTTTTTATTTACTGTAGTATATTCCCAGTGAATCACAGAAAATTAAGTTCGCCTTACTCCCGAGTGAGAGCAGCTAAACCAGCCTCTGTATGCTCCAGTTTATGCATCCTGGTATCATGCTATATGTGAGGTCTTTCTTCCAGCTCTCCTGAGTATCCCACTGTAGACATGGTTTCACAAAACCAGGCAGGGCTCAGGCAGATTATGTACATTTCCTTTGCCAAGTTCTAGCAATGCAACTCAGATGCAGCCTAATGTTCCTGGTGGTCTTAACACAGAGAACTAGGGAGCTGCAAACTAATAGGGCCGAATGGTATAGAGGTTTTATAAATGGAATAATTATATTCTGGGAAAGGGTCTCCAAAATAAAATTTCCAGGTTACCCCAAGGCAAGATTTGGAACTGTGGTAGGTTTTCCAAGTGGAAAGATTAAAGTACTTTTCCACTCAGCCACCTATTTTTATGTTTATTCTAATCTTGCGTGATAGAGGGAGTTGGTGTGATGTTCGTTCAGTTGATTGCCCTTCAGACAAGCAATATTTTGTGTTCAAAGCTCCATCTGAATGCTGAGCTCACTGTTCAGTAGTATGGCTGGGCATCACCTGCAGTAAGAGATCTTTCAGTTAAAAAGACCAGATGATGTGTTTCCTAGCCATTTCTGGTAGATAATTAGCTATGATTCAGCTTGTTTTCCAATTTTATAATTAAATGATAGTCTGATTTCTCCAAGGGCTGAATAGTCAGATTTTTGGCTTGAGATAAATGAAACGGAAGGAGTTGCTCCTTTAGAGTTGTGAAACTACCCAACATTTTGAGGTCTTGCTTAGATCTGCATTGAAGAAAGTCCAGGATTGGAACTGCGGCTCAAGAGATGCTGTCAAATCAGAACTAAGCTTGCAGTAGTTTGATTGTAAAGTCTGTAGGAAGAGGTCCATCATTTTGCTCTGGTTTTACATCGTTTGCTAGGGGCATTCATTCATATAAGCAGTAATAGCAGTAATCTGTGTGTGACCGACTATGTCTGATGTTCCTACGCCCATCTGTTTTCTGTGGCGGAGGATGGAAGAACATGAAGCTATGGTTTCGTATTTGGTGGCAGTGCTTCTTAAGCAGCCCCTTACCCTTCCTCTGCTGGCCACTCATTCAAACTGGATCTGTTCCCTGCCGTGGCTCATGAACAGCTGTGCTGGCAAGGAAGCAAAGGTCGGAATGAGTGGCAGCACCCGCACTGCCCAGCCTGGCACCGGTGCTGCAGAAATAGCTGCAGAACCACAGTCTCCGTTACCTAATCTGCCACCTCTGTTAACTTAAGTGCAGGGTCAAGTCTGTGGGATAAGTGGAATTTTTCAGAATGAAAACGTTGTCTACAAAAATGACCCATCGATCTTTAACCAAAAGGTCTTGTTGATCTGTTTATTTTTTTAAGGAAAACTAAAGTGGCTGCTAGTAATTTGCAGGTTTATGTGCAGCTTAAAACAGTAGGGAAAGTTATGATATCTTTGGAAGGGACAGCTATGATGTTCTCAAAGGAAGGCAGGAGTTCAGGTATGATACCAGACCACAGAACTTCTCCAGATCTGTGCATCACTGTCCAAAAGCTCGGCTCACAGCAGATGGGCAGAGCATTCTCTTAGCACTATTCCTGGGGAAAGAAGTGGAATGGTTTCTCAAAATTGGCCATTACTTAGCTGTCACTGTAGACAGCTTAATTTATGACAACTGTGTTTTTATTAGTCTCCACTGTCACAAAGTACTAACTTACATGCTGTTGTGTTCTAAATGCCTTTTGTATGTTGTTCCTATATAACATTGAAATATGTATGCTATACCACATTGCAGGTTTATGAACACTCGAGCATGTCGTTTCAGCGATATTACTTTTGATGTGAGTACAAGTTTGATTTCTGGAGATAAGAGTAGTGATGTGATAAAGTTTTGGTGTTGATTAATAAACTTGATACAATATCAACTTGGCACAAATGAAATGGATTAAATGATAAACTATAGATTTCAAAAATCCTTGCTAATGAGTCTTTAAAGAGGACAGTATTATAAAGAGGCTTTCTGGGCCTAGTTATCAAATCAAAAACTGTTAATTATTTTACCTATGACACAAAGATTGGTAAGTTCTACAAGAATACCTTTGATTAGATCAGTGTCTGACCTGATGAACAAGATCTTTCTTCGTACAAACTTTCTTGTAATTCTGTCAGACTGCTACTACAAAGGCTACTAAAAAAGAAGTAGTACTAATATTAAATACTAATAATAAATACTAAAATAATACTAAAAAATAATACTAAAAAATAGTACTGCTACTACAGAGGCTGATGGAACAGTAAACAATGAAGTGCAGATTGCTGAGTAGTCTGGCTTGTTAAGCAGAGAGCAAGCAAAAAGCATGTGCTTCTCTACAAGCCAGTGGTTTATTTGAGAAAAAAAACCAAAACAACTGGATGCCACAGCAAATGATCAGGATGTTATCATAGCCAAAAAAAGGAGTAGTAATTTAAACAAAGTGCTAGGCAGAGTAAGAGAGGTTACATTACCTGTATAGGCAGTGTTCAACGCCAGGTTGGACGGAGCCTTGGGTGATACGGTTTAGTGTGAGGTGTCCCTGCCCATGGCAGGGGGGTTGGAACTTGATCTTAAGGTCCTTTCCAACCCTAACTATTCTATGATTCTAAGGTAGTATGAATGCAGCTACTACTGGAAAGCTGTGCCTTCTTTTAACTTTAGAAAGGAAACTTAAAAATTGGAGGAGTTTCAGATCCAATACCAGAGGAGTAATTAAACAATTGGAAAACATGTCTTCCAGGAGGTGAGATTTTAGTTTACCAAAGGAGAAAGTAGCATTGTTCAGTCACAGCTAATAAATATCTAAATGGGGGTAAGGAAATCTGGTAAAGGATCCATTATCACAGCAAAGTTGTTATAATTAAAATCTGGGAATACCTGTTTTTCATGATTGACATGCCTTGTGTGGCATGCTTTGTGCTGCCTCTTGGTTGAAGAGACTTGCCTGTGGAATGGCAAGCTGTTCCATGGGTGTCATGGCATTTAATGTTGGCAACTTCAGTTGCATGTGGGGACTGTTGATGGGCCAGGAACCGAAATGAGTGCAGGTACCTCTTGTGAGGATCAATGTCATAAAAAAAGTGGACTACAGAGCACTTTCAATACAGGTTTTAGTGCTTGCTTTGGGCTGGATAAAGGTGACGCTCAGGAATTTTGCTATTTTTGATTTGTTGTGTTCGGATGGTTTCAGTTTAACTTGACATCCATGGTGCAGCAGTGTTAGGCTTTATGACTAGTAATTGTCCTGTTCCATTAGAAACTGCTGGAGCTGCATGCTGGCACCAGCAGTAGTTCCTTATTCTGGGACAGTTTTGCACTCACATTTTTGTTTTCTGTTGTTCAGTAATTCCTTTAGAATGGAAAACTTTCTCAAATGCAACATTTGGGAGTTACTGTCAGCTTCAATTAAGAGCAAGGTTGCATTTCTCCTACCATACCAGAACCAAAGTACCCATGTTTATTTGCAGCGGCTTTACTTTTATATTTTTTTCTGGCACTTAAGAATGTTCCCCTGAAGAACTGTTTGAGAAACGCTTGCACTAACAGTAGTGGCAGCTGACAGCCAGGGGTGGGCAGTGACATTGACAGCTGAAAAGGAAGGGCAAGCTACAAGCTTCCTGCTTCATCAGAATATTTCTAGGAATCTTACTGAGTATTTGAACTTCATCATTAACTATCATTGCATACTCATAGTGCTGAGTACACTTTTCAAACTGGTATGGCTTTAAAAACAAACAGGATGTATACATCCTATGCTGTCACATCTTTAATTTTAACATGGGATTGGATTCATTGGGTTAATTTATCCAACCTTGTAAAACTGTTGTTTGCTTTCACCTGGAGGATGTGCTTATTTTTAGGTTCTCCTGAATTCTAAAATGATAAGTAGGGTTTCTCTTTTAGAAATAATCTTTATTGTTACCCTATGCTGTTTTTGTATCACAAGGTGATTTTTTTTTTTAATGTGTTAAAGGTAATTTTGGCATGTCTTTGGGGGAGAAGAAATAATAAATAATATTTTTGAGTTGACACCGTTTCTTTAAATATTCTGGCTAATAAAGTGTAGTCTTTCTCTGTCTGTTTTCAGTGGCTTGTTTGTAAAGAACTGAAATGTTTTATTTGGTTTGTTTTCAGCTATTTTCTGAAAAAAAAAAAAAAAAGAAAAGAAGGAAAATATCTCTGAAATTAACCAAAATATGCATGGAGTAAAACCTGGAATCCTCCCTCCTTGAAAAATGTAGTTGTTCAAAATCCTGAAATGGCCAGTTAGTAGGAAAATAAACCTAAAGTTTTTATTAACATTCTAAAAGGTCATGCTTCTATCTGTGGCATCTTGCATTACTTCTCCCTACCCGCCAACCTAGAACCATCTTCTTTTTTGGTAAGGGTTGTGTGGGTTTCATCAGTCATGAATTTGAAAACACTGTGTTTCATTTTTTTGCAAATCAATTTTCCTATATTTTTAGGGGAACACAGTGGGATGCTAGTTTAGATTTGTTTACACATGCAAGCCAGAAACAGGCTCAGTATTTGTTTTATTTATTTCTGGCTGGAATAATCTGTAATTGATTAATCTGGAATGAGTCAGAAGATTTTTGTGTAGCTGCATGCCTTATCTAAGTCTGAGCGAAGAGGTCTCTCGCGGTTGGGAAGCCAGCAACTATCAGTAGATTCACAGCTCTGGTTTCAATCTCAGCAATTTCATGCCATATTGTGCAATATTAGGAGAAGGGAGGAATTGTTGAGTTTACAATTCTGTACTTTGAAATTCTTAAAACTAATCCTTCTTATTTGTTTCATAGGTCTTGGATGGGAGTGATGAGAAAAATAGGGGAGTTGATTTTAACCGTATTTGTGTACCTGTAAAACTGGTACCCATTTTTGCCCAAGATGAGTGCTGCACTGAAGTATTATTTTACCTACAGTAAATGAGACACAGTACTTGCATTTGTTGACTATTTGCCAAGAAGTATTTCTGTTTTCCTGCTTGTTTTGATGATAATTTATTGCTTGTATGATAATAATGGGACAGTTTTTTTGTGTCTGACATTGCACCTTGAAACTTACACATTTCAGATGCATCGTTTCTATATACATTGGAATATACAGTGTTCACCCAGTTTAGACATATGCATGTTCTTATGCACATGCATACTGGATGCTGTGCTGTGAATGCTGACCAGGTTCTGAAGGGTGCTCAGTGCAGCCCCTTCCATCTAGCTGATGCACTATCACTCATGTATTTGCTGTGAGAGCAAGGGCTCTTATTTATAATGGAAGCAGCTAGATCTGTTCGCTTTTCAGTGTATTGTGGAAATTCATCCTGTATTCCTTCCTTGTAAATGAGTAGCAGGAGCGTGCTTGGTTGCAGTCAGCAGGATTTTTATATTTGCTCAGAAGCTTACAGAAATTGCATGAGTTGTGAGAACTCCTAGCGTAATTCCGCTAATTCAAAATAAGGAATAATGTATCTTCTCTAAGCAAACGGCCTGCAAATGCAAATTGATGTAGGCAGGTGCTCTGCGCAGCACAAACCCCAGCGAAGGTGATTTCTTTCCACCAGGGGCCGCTGGACGTGCTTGGAGCTGAAAGAAGCTGTGAAGGGAGGGGGGGCGGTGTGTGCCCCCCGCCCCATTCCCGACAGCAGGGCAGCGGCTCCGAGTAAGGAAGAATGGAGCTCGGCATCCTGGAGGTCACTCCAGTAGATGGAGAAGTTGGTCCTGGATGTGCTACAGACGGTTCCAGAAAGCTCTAAAGCTCCTCTAAGGGTAAAAGTTCATCCTCAGCAAGCTAAAAGTGGGCTGAAACCCAAGTGATCTGAAGAGAGCCATGTCTAACCCACTAAAGATGTGGGCCTGAGATTAAAAAAAAAGTATTGGAAGGGGAGGAAGAGAAAGACAGGTATTCCATATTCCCACTAATTCTCTATTCGGTGGAGCAAGATTTATTTCCACCATGCAACATGGGAGTTTTTCAAGAGGCTTATTTCACTTGTCTTGGTACCAGAAGGTAGACACCAGTTACCTCAGCTAAGCCTAAACATGCATGAGAGATTCCCAAGTCACTTCTATTTCCTGCAGGAATTCTTACGGTTAAAAGGAATGTGAAAAGAGAAATTGGAGAGCTAAAAAAAAGGTAGAAATCCTGTATATGTCTCTCCACCTACCAGTTTTTATCAGGAAAACAGTACATGTCTCTGACAAGGTCATACTGTCAGAATGGTGTTGCTTGCCTTTTTAACTACTTGTTATGTTTATGGTGTTTAAAAATTGTCATTTGCTGCCACTTCAAGTTAGATATGGATAATAATCTTTCTTACTTTTTTTTCTACTAGTGAAGAATTGTTTTTATTAGGGTTGGCACTCCCTTCGAGAAGATACAGTGCTTGTATAAGAGAAAACACAAAAGCCAATGAAGCTAAACATTAATTAATATAAATATATATACAAATGTAAGTTATTTCTAAAAATAGTCAGAAATACATCAAGTACTAGATTTTCTGAATTTTCATTTTTCCTTACAACATAAGAAAGCTGACATCTTTTTCTGCCGAAGTACGACAGTGATCTCCAGTTTGTAGAAAGCCCTATGATTATAATTTTGTGTATTTTAGGAGTGTTAAATTAGAATCTCTTTCTTATTGACTTTTCTGCTAATAGTTTCACATGAGTTTTGGAGAAAGCTAGGTTATAAAGCACATCAGTCTTACTCCTCATCTGGGGCATGGATCTTTCCTCTTTTCCAAAAGCGATACTGTTAGGGCCTGAGAAAGCAATATGTGTCTACTGCCTGAAATGTGATTATGGACTATAGATACAGGCTAAATTGAAATTCTAATAAATCTGCATTTGGTTTCCTTTTCTTTTAATTTAGATTATATTTTAACTCTTTCACATGAGACTACACGTGATATATGTGCAGACAACTGGAAGACTGTTTTCCTAAGTAAGAAATGATTGAGTGTTAGGTGGTGCCTGTTTGTTACTGCCTGTACTCTCTGCTGTTCTTTCAAAGAAATTAGTTTCATGAGAAACAGCTAGCATAAAATCATATAAATTACTGAGATTGCAGTTCATATGCACTGATTCTTGAGCAGTTAATATTCTCATTACCAGCCCTGCATAACCTTTCACAGTGCCTCAGATGTGCTTCACTCTCCTCAGATGCATGGTTCTTTCGGAATGATGCAAACCCATACAGAGGCTTGCCTGAGACAGGGTGAGTTTAGACCCTGGAATTGGTCACCATTTGTTGGCACTTTACTGCTACACCTCCTGCATTCATTCAGTTGCACTTGGAAGCACTAAATACTACTACTGTCACACATTTCTGAAGTAGAGTACTAGAAAATGGGAATTTGCTCTATTTGTGACAACTTATCACTTCACATTTTGACTCTGAACCTGCGGCTGTGCTAGAAATGAAATCTTCTTTGTGGCTATGAATTAATTATGTTAACCACAGTGGCATTCTTTCAGTTTATTCTCTAGGCTTCTTACTGACACATTGTGAAATGTAAAAAACAATATCGTAAATTTAGGATGGAAGATTTGGGAGGGATTTTCTACCTCCTGTACTATACGCCAGAGCATGACTCTGATACAACTTCAGTAAAAGTAGGTGTTCTTCAGATGAAACAGAATAAAAAGAACCTGATGGCGTACTCAAGGGGTTTAACATGAAAAAAATTGTGGTAGAAACAGAGGACCTCCCCTGGCCCCGTAATTCACCTAAGAAGAATAGTTCCTTGTGGATCAAGAGAGGAGTTTCTTCCTGAGATTTTGAGTTAAAGTGAAAGGGAATAAAATTTTAGTCTGATGGCCACACTCCTCTTCTAGATGATAGATTCTTCCTGGAGCTCCATCTTTCTATCCGGCTGCCTGAAGCAGCCTCTGAAATACCCTTTGGGAAACATCAGTGCATTAAGGCTGTTTTTCACATGTGAATCCCCAGGCCTCGCGTTCTGTATTGAGCTTGTGAAAGTTGCAGCACGGTATCTTACTAGGCATCCCATAGGAAACGAAACTGCCTCAGTCTGTCGTTTGTTTGTTGAAATCCCAGTTTTCTGAAGAAATTGTTGAGGGGGAGCAGATCACATCCTTGCTGTCCTGCATTTTTCTTTACAAAGCAGTATGCATGAATCGTCAAGTAGTTCCCTTTTTTTTTTCCTTTTAACTTATGGGTGTATCTCTGGGAGGAAACACATGTTTCTCCTCATGGTCGAGTCCTGGAAGTTGCAGTTTAAATTTGATGAAGTGTTTTATTCCCCCAGATAAAAATAAATAAATAAAAAAATCAGATTTAAATGCATTTGTTGATGAGGGAAGTCAGGAATTCTCCTAATTAAGACATTTCTTAGAAAGGTAAAATTTTTATCTGGGAGCATAAAACACTTCATCAGTTTTAAAGCCACATCTGCAAGGACTGGTTCAAGAGCAGAAACAGGTACTTTTCTTCATTCGGACTTGTCTGTGAGTTTAAGACTTTTTACAACAGTTTTAAAAATATCTAAACCCAGTTAGAAACACTTGCAATATAATGGGGATAAGAGTGCCCTCCCTCCCTCTGTTTTTAATCTAGTTCTCTTGATGGGATAAACTACAAGGTTGAATTGGTAACTGGATTATTGCCTCATAAAACAGCACGAGGTTACAATTATCCTTTAATTTTATATCTTTATTAGGGAGTAATGTTGGTCTTATTTAAATCACTGACTTCTCTAATGGTTTTTCTCCTCTTTTACAAATTTATAAAACTAAACCCTAAAGGATTTGGTCTAAGTACAATTGGCATAACTGCCATTATAAAAATCATTGTGTTAGCAGTTGGTTATAATCAGAAGCTTTCACTGGGCTCAAAATGTAGGATTTAGCTGCTGATAGGTAGAATACTGATAAAATATTAATTCTGAATTTTATTTTGAAAGTTAAATTTCTAGTAAGAGTATTTGAATTTTGGGGTAGTGTGAAGATGAACAACTGAGCCCTAGAAACTGTTACAATTTAGCATGTTCATGCAAAAGGTATATTTAACACACTGTGTACTTCTGCAGAGATTAAAACAACCTTGTCTTTGTCCTAAAATTCAGTGAAGTAAGTTTAAAAATATGTGAAGGTCAGTCTTTTTCAGAAGGGAACTAGTACAAATGGCATATCTAATGATGTGTTCTAGTGGATACATGCACCTGAATTTTGGACAGCACACATCTTGTGCATGAATCATATGCAGTTCTTTATAAAATTCCTGTTGGACCTACATCGTCAGGATGAATTTCAAATATTGATGCACTTCATTTTTTTAAGGAAAAAGGTGACATCCATCTGTTGATTTCAGTGTGCTTTGGTTAAGATCCTGATAAATATGGAAAGAAATGTGAATATGGCTCTGTCTGCTGTGGCTCCGTAGTTGAGTTGCAGTTGAGTTTTACACAGAAAGTGAGGGGTCTATCACTTTCTGTCACTGACAGTCGGAATTAGGGTATTTAATGTTTGTATACAAGCCAGGTACTGACTTTCAGTCAGTAAACTTAGAAACCAGTCAAAGAATTCATTCTGAATTTTGTATTTTACTACCAAGTGCTTGACTGTTTCTTTCTGCAGGCAGTCTTACTGAAGCAATGACATGCACATACTTCAAACTTGTAATTAAATTAAAGCAAATTTTGTGTTTAAGTTGTTCATGGAATATTTTAGGTTTGGTTGTGAAAATTTGCCTTTATGTTTGGAATTGCCTCCTTTGGCAGGGGCTGCCTCAGGAAATGCCATGTAGAGCTGCATTTTGTTAAAATACCCATTGTTCTTGGTAGGCTTCTCTCTGAAATTTACCTGTAGTGAGTGTTTTAGAAAAGCCTTTCAATTTCCCTTTTCTCTCCTTTGGATGAAGAGTGCAGGAGATTTTTACAAATACAAGTGTGTGGACCCCATGTTGACTGAAAAACCGTGGGAGGTGGTTGCTGTTTTGGTGAACATATCATGGGTGAAGATGTCAATGTCTTGGAACTGAGAGGACACTAAAGCCATTTTGAAAAACAGGAGCTATTTTTAGCTTTCTGGTAAGGTGAAATATGTGCAACATGATTTGCTTGCAACTGGTATTTTCCTTTTGTAACATCATGGCAAAAATTAATAGAATGTGAATGAAAATACTTTTGCGATTTAGAGAAGAGGGAAGGAAAACAGGATGGTGTAATCTGGCAGCAGGAAAAATCCAGGTGAGACGGCAGAGATTGACTGGGGCTGCAAATGTGCATGTGTGTGTGTTGTAGGTAATACATGATGCAAAACATAGGGGAAATTGGGGATTTGCATTTTTTTGAGCAAATAGAGGGATGTCAAGTAAATGGCGCTTCAAACTAAGGAGGTGGACGCCAGGCCACATAGGGTGCAATATAGGTTGTAGCTGTGGTTCTTTCCAAATGTTCTGTGAGTGCCAACAGAATTGTACATTGTTCAACCTCAGACAAGTAATGGTAACATTTATGCAAGGTGGAGGTAGCATAAAGTGTGAGTGTTTGCAGGACAGAACTTAAACCCAAGGTCTGTAATACGGCCATGTTGTTGGGTATACTCTCAGGTAATGGTTTCTTGGGCTCCCTATTGATAACAGTTCCGTAGCAATATTGATAAACAACTCCCTTTTGTTTGAGTTCCTTAATTTATGTGTTTACATACTGTTACATATTTTCTTTTAAATGCAACAGTAGCTTTTATTAATAATATTCTGAGTATTACATATGTGAAATATCCCTGGCACATGCATTATTCTAAATTGTGCAAATATGTATAAATCCAGAGTGGATCTTTTCTGAGAATGGAGATTGTAATATAATTGTGTGGCTTTATATATAGTTAAGGTTACCGTAATCATTTGTACACAGAGCTCTTAGAATTTTTCCATTGAAGATCTCAATATTTGATGAGAGTGATTCATCCTATGAGAGAAGGCATAGACATAGCAAGTAATTAGGGTAATGTCTGTCATTTAGCACTTTGTAAGGAGCTGCTTGTTATAAACCACTTTGTGTATTTTATTTAATCCTAAAGGAATTTAATGGACTTTAGAGAGGGGACTTCATGCCAATAATTGCATAATAACCTTTTTCTGCTAGACATTTAATGACTAAGAGGTTATCATTAAATGTGTATTAAGCAGTTTTGTTCAACCTTTCATAATTGTCTTTCTAATATGTTCTCCCAAGGATTATCTTTGGTGTCTACTTAAACAACTGCCTGCATTAAACATTTTAACTTATTAATTTTTTTATTTTCATAAGTATTTTTCCTTGCAGGAATCAGAGAATTATTACTTAAGTACTCCTACTTCTACTGGTATATTTTAGGTACCTTCCCAAAATAATACTGGAGGTGTTAAAACATTGAAATTAGGTTTCACAGAAGCCAATGGGACCTTTGCTGTAGATTATAGTAAAATCACTGCCTCAGTTACCATGTTTGTTTGTTGCAGATTTGCCTTAGAAGTGAGGCCCACGGCCTAACGTATTAATGTTTTTCTCCTGTTTTTAATTTAGACTACTGAGCTGTAAATTGAAGGAAAGATAATTTCTGCTTGTGGGGAAAAAAAAGGTGAATAACCTCCATGGAAGACTCTCAGGATCTAAGTGAACAGTCAGTAAGTACAGATGTTGCTAAACTGAGTGGAATAAATTGAATTTTGTTCAAGTTGTGTTCAAAGGGATTTTACTTTGGATTTAAGAATTATAGTAGTGATATCTGGGAAAACCTTCTGAGCTTCTAGATTCAAACATTTTCTTAGCTCGTACATGAAATGAGTGGGTTTAATCTTTTTTACCTGTTGGAAGGTAAAAGATCATAGTTGTATAGGATTTTGCAGAAATAGAATTGGTGGAGGGTTGATGCATATAATTAAGGTACACTGGAAGAATAAACCATTGAAAACTTGCACAGTAGTATACCTTGTTCAAATAATTGTATCAAAATGTATATCCATAATGGTCTGTCAGTTTTGCCAAAGCAAGAGTTACCAAAACACAAACAAGAAGTTTCAAATGGTCAGGCTGGGGCAGATAATGTATATGAATTGTTTCAGGACTCTCCTGGATTTCAAGAGGATTGTGAGAGTTGGCAGTGTATCTCCCTGTCCCATGTCAGAGAGTCATTCCTCTTGTCGTTGATGAAATAGTTGTGAAAAATGGGGTGGATATTTCGTCTCCCTTTTCCTTTCTAATTTTTACTTTTCTTTAGGGGCGCAGTCTCCAGCCTTACCACCAGGCTGCAGTTCTGAGGAGGCAGCATGCTCTGATCAAATTTATAGTTGACTGGGCTTGCCATCCTAAGTATTTGCTTTGGTTTTAACATCTTAATTTCTAGTGGTCACAGTACTGGTAGATTTTGCAAGTACAGTGATCCCCAGGAGTCTCAGCTTGGGCTCAGTGTAATAAGGATCAACAAAGGGATTTCATATTTCTATTTCTGACATGCTGAAAAAGGTTATCCATGTATTAAACTAGTTTTAATGTCTTTTTTTTAATAGCAGAGACTTTTATAGGTAACACAAGTGCAAGGAACTGAGAAGAGTTGTGTGTATTTTTAAAATATCAGTAATCTTCTTTAATAAGGAGTACTTTGCTCCTGACTGGATAGCTCGTATCTGAGACTTTATCTTGGACTAGAGTTTTATTGCTCATTTAAAATGGCACAGAATTGGAAAGTCTTAATAGTGTAAAAGCTACATGGTTTCATAATTTAATAAAGTTTTATAAAGGTCATAAAAGATTAAGCAGGAGTTCTCTCATAGTCTGTGAAAGCATACATGGTAGGTTATAGGAAGTAGATGAACCAGTTTAGCCTAGTGCGAAAATGTGTTTTTATAGTAGTTAAAATGTTTTTGCACCACTGGATGCCTGATAAATGCATACCTTAGTAGCCATTTTACTGCTTTATCATAGTCTAATTTCTGTAGTGTGTATTTATTTATTTATTAAAATGTATGCTAATATGTGAAAACAGTCCAAAGTGGTATCTGTGCCATGTTGCATACTGAGATAGGATTTGCTGTCCTTACACTATTGTTAGTGTCACAGAAAACTGTGATTCAAGACAAGAGTTTATTCTTGCTCTTTGCTGAACAGTGGCAGAACCTCAGTGTAATGGGTGGGGAGAGTCCTGTTTCACTCCATTCATACAGGTGGGCACCCAGACTAAGATCTCACTAAGGTGTTGAGCACTGTCCTGGGAAAAGGAATTGTGGTGTGAGGCCCACGTGCCTAAAGCAGATACTGAACCTTTATTTCTTCAATTCAGAAGGCTTTTCACTGTTCTATCACAGCCAATTTTTTAAAAAAAGAAAATAGTGTTTCTTGTTTAGTTCTTTAAAAGCTGCAGGGCAGGACTGTAGGCTAGAGATCCCAGGTAGGAGGGGGCATTCTCTAGCCAAAGCTTTGGTGGTTTAAGCTCTAGAAAAATACCAAGTTTATATCCTACAGCCCTTCTGCTTGTACTGCCCTGGTGTTCTGTACTGGGTAATGTGTTTTATACTGGTTAGCTCTAGGCAGTTTCTGCTCATCATGCAGGACTTTTGGGTCTTGACATGTTCAAAAAGCCTAGGTACTTCATTCCGCCTTCAAGATTCTTGGCTGGGAGCTGGGTGCATAAGATTTCGATCATGGAAATTCAAGGAGCCTAAGGACCTAGCTGCTGCTGTGAGCATATTAGATTGTGTGAATAAGCATGAATGCAAGACCTGTGCTCAAACTTGTGCTGGCACCTTGCCCTGAATATTCTAGTCCTTGGTTACTTGAAAGACTGCCTGTCTCTGCAACTGAGATGGGTTAGAGGTGCTTGCTGTTGGATGGTATGTTTGATGGACAGTTGAGATTTTTGAGTAGAGAGATTCCTTAATTGAACTAATTTCCCTGGGTCTGTTATGAGGCTTTAATCCTTGGTAAAGGAGTCCAGGCACAGTTACTTGGGACAGTGAACAGGGTTAATTTTGAAGTTTTATTTTAAAGAAAAGAAATGAGACTAATTTCTGCAAGTAGGCCATCCTCCTGAAGTCTGATGGTCTGTAGTGTAGCGTTTATTTTGAAAGCCTTCTCCATAAACCTGAGATCACTATTATTGTTCTAACTCAAGTTTTTGTTGTTTACCCTGTCTTCTCTTAAAATATACTCAGAAGAAATGATTGGTTCTATGATTCCTCTTTTTAAACTATATCACAATCATGTGAAACTCATATGATCACAGCTATGAACAATTCCACAACATCCCTGTTGCCATATAAGAAATAAACTCTTCCACTTTTGTCTCAGAGCAGTGACTGCATGACCACATGCTGCTTCAGAAATCTAAGTGCACCCTGTTTAGAGGCTGTTCTCCAAGCCTCTAAAGAATTACATTTGACTGAAATGAGCAGCTGCTGTGTTTTCTGAGCTGCAAGATTGATGAGATGTAATGTATTCACCATTTATTGCATTATGACTGTAATTCAGTAATTTATATTGCAGTCAGTAATTTATTTTTCCAATTTTTTTCTTCTAGCAAATTCCTTGCCTGGCTAAATTTAAAAAAAACTCACTAACTGACCGGAAGGTAGTGTCCTTGCCTGTTGTACCATACAGCCTCAGTACTGAGAAGTCTGTTGTGCTCCCTTTCCTTTGCTTCTCACTCCTAGTCCCATGTGGCAGAGGTGGGGAATAATCTAGATCATACCGTGATAAAAAGAGTCAGAATTAGAGTAGAGTTTGTTTTACTTTGGTTTTGCTGTCTTTACACACAACCACATACATACATAAATAGCTGTATTTTGAAGATCGTTAACAGACACAGAGATAAATAAAATGGTAATAATAAACACATACAGGATTTTGAGAACTGCTGTTTTACACTCTTTATTTTATCTTCTTGTAATCATTCTTTGCTATTCAGTCTGTATTAGTAGAAATAAAATAACTTGGCCACTAACTTGCTAGTTTAGGGTTTCAAATGGCTCTATTAGAAACTGGTGTAATTTCATCCCTTGGCCCTTTTATGGCAGCAAGCATATTTAGAGTACTTAATTTTAACTTAAAATCAAACAATAGATTGCAGTGCTGTGGGACAGTACACTAGCAGATGTGAGGCTGAACCTGAATGGACAAGTTTTAATTTTTGTGACATTTGGACAATCATCCCCATTGTGCCCTGGGTAAATTACTTGTTTTTCATCACCTTGTACGGGCTATCGTATCTGTTACTTGCATTTATGCCCTACTTGCAGCTGGTCAATCCCTGGCAACCTTTTTGGACAGTGTTGTTTCCCCATTTTTGTTTTGTTTTGTTTTAATGTGTGAAGGTGTCAGATGTGATCCCTTGCAGGTCAGTTTTCAGCTGCAGCTATTTCTCTGTCACACAGGCCCTGCACCTGCAGCATTTAGTCTTCTTCCCTCCAGGGTGGGCAGCCTGTTTGCATGCTGGAAACTTTGGCTGAAGCTCATTTCAATTAAATGAAAAGTAGTTTAAACTCTTTTACTGAGTTTTCCGTGTCAGTTATTCTTTAAAAGACTGTTCTGTATCACAGCGTAGCGTATTGTGGTTCTTACCACTGTTATACCAGACTTGGTATAGGTGGGACTTGGAATATTACAGGCAATTCATCATGTCAAATAGGTGATGTTGGTTAAAAGACACATCTAGAGGGACTCCATAATGGAATTTTAGGGATAAAACTAGTTGAGAAAATTGTTACTTCCATAAGCTACATTAACTTCCCGCAAAGTAGATACTATCTTCTACACAGAGGGCTCTAGGATTCCTGGAGCATGGAATTCTGTATTAATGGTGTTATAGCTCTGATGCTATAAGGATATCAGAGGCAACTTTTATTTTATTGCAACAGATAACGCCACTAGGAAAAACTTGCAGGTACAAAAACTTCTTTTAAGGCCTGAAAAGTGGGCCAACACATAGACCTTCTTTGAAGTTTCAAGACGAGCTTATTCATCTAAGAAAATGTTTGTATATATGCATGTGTACATAATTTTGGAACAAATGAGCCAGTCTAATTATATTGCCTCTACCTGTAAATGATGCGTCATCAGAATCTGGCAGGCACATTTCAAGCTCTGCAGGTGGATTTTTGCTTGTGAGGTATGATACTTGTTCAAGCATTAAAAATGCCAAATTTATAAATGCTATATATTTAACTGATTTTAATATTGCATTTTAACTTGGAATTACTCATGACATTTCCAAGGATGTCCATGTTGGTCCTATCTATGAATGAAATCAGTATATAATAATTTCCTTAGCACAGTGACAGCATATCAGCTTAGGCTTCTGATTTTGAGGGTGTGCAGATGATTTTAACATGTCCAGAAATATTTTCTTCTTCAGTAAAAAGAGATTGTAGTTTCATAATACACAGAAAATATTTGATAGTATGACAGTGAATCAATCTTCTCTAGCCTTTTCATTTTGTAAGGCGAAAAGCCTAGTGCTTTCATGTCTATTAAACTAATTATTATATATCTGTTAAACTCATGTCTACATTTTCATGCAAAAATTATAGATTACCCTGAACATATATTTGGTTTATTCTCATCAGATTATTGCAAAAAGTCCAGATGCAGTAGTGTGCTAAAGAACGTGTGGGACTTAAGGGATGTGATTAAGACCACTACAGTCAATGGTATGTCTCGTGCTTTAAGTTAGACATGTGCTTAAATACTTTTATGGAAAAAAGCTTGGAAATACAGTACAAAATAAAAGCAATCATTTCAGAAATATTTTATTAACAAATACTTCTGAATGATTTGTGGCTATGGCTACTATTTTTTCAGCATCATGTAACAGTCATGGTTACTTTCTTCTCTCTGTAGTAACTTTTCTCTGAGTTCTACCCCAGTATGTAAGTGGCTGACATGCAAGTCAACTTGTATTAGAAAAGACAAGAATCACAGGGTGAAGTGTGAAATTTTTCAAGAATAAAATGATGACGAATTTAATCTTATATTTTATAAAGTATGTCTTAAGCACATTGAGTACATGCAGAGCGATTAAACCAGAGTCACATCCTTGTCCTCTTTTATGTTATGTTAAGTCTCTAGGAACTTAAAGGAGGAAATGTTAGAAGTGTTGAAATGTTATGGCTACAGTGAATGGGAATATCTTTGCCATTATATAACTGAAGACCAGAGCTGACTGAACAAGCTTTTTCTTAAACGTGGCAACAGACCTATTTTACCGTATCTCTCTCTTTGTCTAGATATGTTAGCTGCATCCTGACATGAGTTTCATGAAGTTTAAGGCAAAATAAAATCAGAATGTTGTTGAACAGAGCTACCAATAAGCTGAGTGTTTGTCATTTGTCAGCTAACTACAGGGCTGAGAAATACTATGAAAAGATGTATAGTCCTTCCTGTAGAATTTAAGGAGCTGTACTTGAAACTCAAGAGTTTTTACAGAAAATTTACTTATCCTGGAAAACCTAGGCCACCTATAGTAAAATTCTTGTGTTTTCAGTGGAGTCAAGAGGTTTTCCCTTTTTGCGGCTGCATTGCTTAAAGAAAAAATTGTAAAAAAAGAGAATAAAAAAGGGGAAAAGGCATCTGTGGAAGTCTGATGGTTTGCACAGATGCTTTTGGATAAGCCTGAGTCTCAAATGCAGTCGGACTTGCTGGCTGACACATATGTGTTCATTTGCTGACACCAGTAGATGATAGACCTGTATGTGGGTGATAGGCAGAGAAGACATTTCTTTCTGTGTTTGAGACTGATACAAATTCTAATCTGAAAAGTTTAATGTGCTTTCCTGTAGTGAAAGAAAAAGGGGTATACAGAAATCTGAACAATCTTGTGGTCGGCTATTCTTTGTAACATGAATTACTGCTGGCATGCACTGGAAAAAGCAAATCTTCACAGTAAATAACAACATTACAATAGTATTTTTTAAACTGCTTAACAGAAATAAAAGTAGCACTGTAACAAGGCCCAACATATTATGGTATTATATGTGTATTACCAATGTAATACTATATAATCTTTTATAGTGCAAATCTTTGGTTAGGCCTGATTCTGTAAAACCATGTTTGGCATTAAATTTTTAGTTTGGTTCTGGGCCACATGAAATTTTTGATTATGTGATTCAGTCAAAGCATACATGGGAAGGAGCTAAGGCAAATCACACTTATTTCTGAAATGCAAATAAATGGTTTTCTTATTTCAGTTAGCAATGCTGTTAAAAAGCACAGGCTTCCTTCTTTAAAAATGTCACACTATGATTGTAGTTCAGAAATCAGCAATGAGTGATATATGCTTAAAATGTTTTTAGGAATTCTGTTTAATGACTCTTGAGTAAATTGGATTTGTGCATTTATCTGCCCAAGTAGGATTAAGTGTGAGAAGGAACTTGTTCACTCAGTGGTGATCCTCATAGTGGCTTTGAGCAGTTAGAAAAACCTCTGCTTGCGCTTTTTTCTCCCACCCACTGAAAGATTCTTACTCTGTTGTTAAAATTCTTCCTGTAGCCTGTTCCTTGAGTGCAGCATGTGGCTTCCCAGCAGTTCAGGAGTTTGACTGTAGCATGCTGTCATTCCCTCTCCTCCTTTTCAGCTTCTTTTCTTTCAGATATGAAGTAAATTTTATAGTATGATGATTTTTGAAACAATGAAATGAAGATAATTCTGCAATTAAATCTGTGGAGTATTTCTATCCTTTCAGTAGGTTTTACCATCAGAGGAAGCAATGTGTTCTATACTTAACAGAGTTACTTGACTTGTTCTCCTGTGTTTACATCAATGACTATTAATTGAATTTATTTAGACAGTGCGGCAGGTATTGACCTTGAAGGACCCCAACCCATTATGCCTACCTGAACTTCACTTGCTTACATCCTGGGCACCATGGGCTGTTCCAGGATACTTTTTTCTGGAACCACATTCACACAGTCTTTACTGTGTTGGACACGCGTCTGTTCTCAGGGAAACACAGCAGATAGCAAGAGCAAATGCTGTGTGCTGGCAGTCAGATCCTGTATGATTTTATATGTTCAGGAGCTTGAATCCAGCCACAGCTTCCCTTTTTATACGTTCGTTTCTTGTGCATTGAGCTACTGGTTATCATCTTCCATTATGTATCACTTTTCAAGTGATTAATTACTCAAACCAAGCTCAAGTGCCAATCAGTAGCACATTCATGTGTTCAGTTTATGTTAAATAATCTTAAGAGCTGTACTTGCTTCTTTCTCTGTACGTTCTCTTCCATGTAGTTGTAATGGTTCTTGTAGTGGTGCCTACAGCTTTGATGAACTATGTCAATCCAGACATCCTGCTCTTTATCTTGTTACCTAACTCCTTGTCTGTCATGTTCTCAAATTCATTGCCTAAGTTAAACAGCTTTGATAATGAGTTTTCATGGGGTTTTGGTACTTCATTATAGAAGTAAGGATTAATCTGTAGCCCCTGTAATGTGACGCCCAGATCTAGGAGAATCATAAAAATTAAACTAATTTTATCCTTTTTTCTCCCAGCTTTGAAGGTGTAAGGGGTCTCATATCATCAGTTTGTTATTTCAAATGGAATGCATTTACATGTTTATTAATAAATATAGTAATGAGAATTTAAACTATACTCTTCAGGGCATCACAAGTGAAAATAACAGGCTTCCGAGGAGTTTATACCATTCTGCGTTTCATGAATGACTTGCTTTTAAGTCAAGGAATCGAGTGTTTAATTGACTGAAGGGAATTTTTACATTTTTCTTGCAAGAGATAACTGCAAAATTAAATTTGTAGAGGAAACACTCTTTGTAGGGCCGAGGGCAGTTAGGTAGTGCGTCATTGACTGATTGTGCATAAACTCTTCAGTTCTTTCTTGCTAGTACTGAAGTTCACTAGTGCTCAATTTTAGTAAAAGCAAACACAACAACATTGACATGAGTTTTCCAGTCAGAAATAATATCTAATTGTAATTTAAACAGGGTAGAATTAACTAACATTTTGAGAACTTTATCCTGAATTATTTACTGAAAATCTCTAAGTTCGTGTAATTTAAACCGCATTTTAGAATATGTCTACTGTAGCAGATATGTTACAGTAATAATGGCATACATCAGCTGCTTTTCTGATGCTGTTGGATGTCTTCTGTTTTGGACATTAAAGTTATAAAGAGTTCTATTAAAATCCTGGTGTTGAGCTGTGATAAGTAAGACTGAATAATTGCCTAACAGGACATCATACCAAATATAATCAGGTTTGTAGAAGTGACTTGTCTGCAGCTGAGAGGTTTGGAAAGTCTACAGACATGCTCTGTATTTTTATTAAAATGCCTGTATACTGATAAAAGAAGATATAAAATTATTTGGAATATTGGAGTTTTGCACATTCTGTAGCTGTACAGTTAAAGTTAAAATATTGATATTTCTTTTTATGTCCACAAAAATTGAATGTGTATATAGAGCTTGATCCCGGCATAATTATTTCTGTGTCATGCAGCTGTAAAATCCACCAATTGCTGAATCCGTGTCAGTAGGATGTCAAGCAGAGCTACTGTTCAGAGAGCTTATGTGAGCAGTTAAAAAAGACAGGAGGAAAAGAGGTATGTTTAGATTGTACTAATTGCTACTTTTTTCTTCTGTGGTGTATGGGAAAGTGTATATTTTGTCAGACAAGGAAATCTTGGTGTGGCCTACATGCTAAAATGCATAATGATAAAAAGCTGACTATAGTGGTCAGCGAGCTTGTACCACATACTCCTTCATGGAAGAATGAATTTCTCATGTTTTTGAAGAACCCACTGTGCATCAAAAAGACCACTGTAAAATTTTACATCTAAATACACTTGAATTTATAATTGATCTTGCAGTAATACTCAGTGCTGCAGATATGACCTGACTGCGCATCTGCAAATCATGCTGTGAAATTCATCTGGTCTACCTGTAGGAGTGCGGAGCTAGCAAATAACTGTAATTATTCCAGGGGCAGTGCTTTATTCTTTGCTCTCTGGGTTCACCTAACATGACATGCATTGAAGAAGGGGGATGACAGCTGGTTGTAAAAGGGCTGGAGTGTAGTTTCTTTAAAATCATCAGTTACAGAAATCCATCTGGGATGTCCTAAGAGCAGGAGTTGATCTACTAGCTGCCCTCCTCTGGCTTCCAGCAGTCTCCAGGGACACTCTTGAGGCCTTTAGTGAATATGGGATGCAGTGTCTAGCCAGGAACAATGTAGTATTTTGAAACCTCTGAAATTTTCAACTGAGTGCTTCACAGTGCTCTGAAATTATGCTTGCTGCTAGCATAGTTTCAGAAAAAGATGAGAAAAAATATCAAAATTCACAATCCAGTCTAATCAAGGATGTATTTTTTTTTTTAATTATCCATAATGATTACACCATAAAACTCAGGAAAAGGGGGGAATAAAGAAGTGGCACAGCTGTTAAGGCCAACTGGAAACCCCCCTTTTATTACGCTATGGAAAGGAACATTTATCTTTTTGGAGTTTGAAACTTTATTGCCATTATTTGTAGCCAGTATCTTTCCAGCAGACTTCCTTTGTCTTCTGACAGTTCAGCCATTCCCTGGGTAGTGAGAGGAAGAAAATGCTGTAAAGTTTATTTTTCTTCACGAGTAGTAATTTAAGCTATTGTTCAAATGAAAAGAATCAGTTTGTGAGTTTTGACTACGTGTGGTTTGCACAGTTTCCTTTCTGTTTCTGTGCAGTGCTAGTTACCTGTCCCCTTGGACTGGAAGGATTTAACTGGAGCCATCACTGCTTACACATGGTAATTTTAGAGCTATTTCTAGGCTAGGCTGTCCTGTAACTCTTAGCTAAAATGGAAAGCGTCGACAAGGTGGTTTATTTTATTGAAATACTATGACAGCTTTCAATTGTAACTTTTTCTCACCTTCTTTTAAGCAGCAGGGCTCTA
Organism: Psittacus erithacus; assembly: GCA_009867235.2. Lineage (NCBI taxonomy): Eukaryota > Metazoa > Chordata > Aves > Psittaciformes > Psittacidae > Psittacus > Psittacus erithacus. The sequence continues at coordinate 88,894 of WYDI02039408.1, forward strand.
GTAGCGATGGAACATGTTAATTTCTCTGAAGGGCAGGATTGCAGAGGATAGATCAGAAAGTGCAGAAGAATGACACTAACATTGACAGTTTAATGTGGAGTATTTTTCTCAGCATACAGGAGGTGTGTATTGTCCATATCCGCATTTGTGTATGAAAAATATTCTATACACTGTACTGTTTAGACAGTGTTGTTTCTTCATTAGTTATATTGAGACATAAAACATGGCTAAGTTTCATAGGTGAAAGGTGTATTACGTTGATACAATGTTTTAGCATTATATTAACATATAATACTCATACCATCTGTAATGCCTAGCTCAGTTCTTCTGAGAGATTTACATTTTTCCCTGAGAAAATTTTCAGTTGAGGTTATGTGTGATATTCAGGCAAATTTTTAATTCTGAAAGACAGCAAAAGGTGGAAAACAGCACCCACTGGTAAAAGAATTGCCAGATGATAACTGCGAGGGAAGTATATACAGCAATAGTGTATAGAGCAATGTAGAAAAGTGAAATGCAGCATGGCTGCCTGCTGGTGTGAATAATGCAGATGTGGCTCTTTGGCTGTTGGTTTTGCTAAGCCACTGTGTTTTCTTTACGTTTTACACTTTTCAGTGCTTCTGTTTTAACAAAAGATAAAAGTTTCATGACTGATTAACTACTTGAAAAATGAAATAAATGTTGTCTAGGGGAGGCTTGTGGAACATCCTCTGATGTTTGGAGCTAGCCTGGTTTGCTCTCAGTGCTTACCCATCCTTTACTACTGGTTGCTGTGAGAGAATGGTGGAGTCAGTCCCTGCTATTCTGCTGCTGCTAAGTGGCAGCTTTTAAGCTTAATATTAATAAAAATTTATTTTAGTCAAACTTCTATGAAAGCCTTGGAGCTCGTTAGGGGCACAGACATTAGATTGTGCAGGGAATACTTATTTATTTTTTTTTTTTTACTATCTTTGTAGTTTATGAGACTCTTCTCTCAGGGGAATGTCAGTAGTTTCTCCTGAAATTTGACTTCAGAAAATGGTCTTTAGCACATGCCACAGTACAAAGCAGGCAGCAAAATTTTGCATGTAAATCTGTCCATAATAATAAGATTTTTATAATGGTGATGAAGATACCTGCACTAATCTTGTCTCTGTAATGATTACTGCTACAGAGATGAGGCACTTGCATTTGGCTTCAATAAAGAGGTTACTATCACGTAAAGTCCAAAACTACGTTTTTGCCATTGTCTTTCATTTCTTGGTCTACAGTAAGGTCAGTCCACATGGAGGAAGAGACAAATCTGTCATCTTATTTATAAGCGTTAGGAATGTCACTTGGCAAACTTGCATGTATAACTTCTCTGCTTTCTTAGAAGAGCATGCCTGCATTTAAATTCAGGAAACCCAACGAGTGAGTTACCCAAGGCCAAACTAAGGTATTCTCGTGAGTTTGACATCCATGAGTTCCACTGGAACTTGGCTTCATTCCCAGGTCTTCCTGTTTGACATCATCTCAAATTTACTATGAGGTTATAATGCCTTGTAAGTTGTAAACTTAATGATGTCATATTAGAGGGGAAAAATAGAGAAAATATTCATCTTTAAGAAAGAGAAACTGTAGCTGTCTTGTAGATAGAAAGAAAATAATGGGATAAATCAGACTCTCATTTCTGTAACCGACAGGATTATTCTGTATTAATAGAAAGTGAATACTAAAAATGTAATAAAGTGTAATAAAGGTATTGTATAGCATGTGGCATTTGTCACTGCTTTCCACTGAAAGGATTCATAAATGGGTAGATGCTGTGTGGGCTTGCAGCCATCCTTCAGCTTTCCTGTGCTTATACTTAGTTGCTTGAAGGAAGCTATTAATCACACATTATTTTAATGGCAAGATGTACTAGAACACAAGAGAGAACTGCTGTGCTTGCTCTACCCAGTACCCACACTAGTGACCTGTAACAAAGGATATGTGCATTTTCAGTGCAAACAAATAGGGTTCCGATATAGGTGATATAATAAGAAAACAAGGGGAATTCTACGTCTCCTCCAGACAACCATCTTTCTGTCCCTGTCTACCTTAAGAGAATAGAATACAGTCATGTATGTAGTGAATTTGTTTAGTACGTAGTATTTCTTTAGTGATGCGTTTAGGCTACTGGGGATGTGGTTTTCCATCTTATTTTTCTTCATACAGTATATGCTCACTTTGCTTAAAATACATTTGGGTAAATCTTTTGGGAGAAGGCAAAAACTTTTCCAGAATCTAGTTTATGCTGAATAGCAGTCTAAGGTTCATTAGTAGTCTCATTGTATGCCTGCATATCCTGGATCCTGTCTCCAGTCGGTACATTTTGAAAAACATCCAACATCTGTCTAACTAGCAAGAGATTTATCATATAATTCCAGTAGATCATGACATCCATTTTCTGCTCCGTCAAAGAATCAAGTCCTTGAATTTTGACAACATTTAGATACTGTAAAGACTTACAGTGTATTCACATGTACAGTCATCTCTTTTTATAATTATGGATAAATGACTGAGTCTTTACATGTGTGAATATGAGCAAACCAAACATATTTAGCAGGAAATATGTATTAAGCGGCAAGCATAACTGTTGTTATACCAGCAGAGGTCTTCTAGTTGTGACAACAGTAGCTGGCATTATGTATGTAATTAGCCATATTATGAACTATTTTACATTGCCTATTATGGTATTGTACATTTTAAATCATTAAAGTTCTAGAATTTAAAACTATTCTACTTATTATGCAGCATATACAATTTGAAGTTATTGTTTTAGAAAGAAATATTGTATACTTTTTCCTACTATCAGCTAAAGACCCTCCCCCATTCATACAACACTAGATTTCTGAATAGTTCTGGTCATCTTTATTAAAACGTTATTACAGTCTATAGTGAATAGCAGACTAAGTGCCTAAAACCAGTGTTACTTTTTGGCTTGTGAGTTACTGCTTCCGTTGGACATAAGTAATCTGCAGATACTTTTTAAAGGAAAGAAATAATAGATTAAACTTAGGGCCACCACAGTTTTACAGCAGATCCTGCCCTTTCTTGGAGTTATCTGCAACATTTACAGGTACCTTAATATTGTTTGCTTGTATGTGATGGAAGAGCTGGTTTGAGGATTAAAGCTTCCTATTACCATGTGAAGAAATTTCACACTCTTGCTATCAGTGTAAATATTTTAATGTATAGAATTTAATGGCAATAGTTTGGATATTTTTTTTTTAACGAATCAGTTCTAACACCTGTTACATCCCCAGCTGTTTAAATACTGAAATATGTTAATATTTTAAATAATGAATTTTGATAAGCTGATAAAAATGTACTAATTCGGAAGAAACTACTTGGCTTCCAGAACATGAGTAAACAAAGTAACAAAATACGTGGTAACCAGAACAAAACCTACAGACTCTCCACTGTATTATGCAGTGGGATTAATAGGTGTGTGTGCACTTTATCTACTGGTGTTTCGTAGTTTATATTGGAAATGTCTGTCATTTGAGCAAATTCAGTCTAAGCATGAGAGAAAATCTGGCAATTTTGGGGAGATTTGTTCAAGCTTGTTTGAGTTGTAATGGGGGAGGGTGTGTGTGTGTGTGTGTGCGCCCAGCAAGAATCTGTAAATTCCCAGTCTGTGGGTATATCAGCTATTGAGAGAAATTGATAGAGTGAATTATAGACAATTGTGAAGAAAAATGAAAATCCAAAACCAGCTAATTCTATAGAGTACTTTTAATTAGTATGGCTATATGAGGCCCTATATTAAAATTACAGTTGTCTTGCAGTGAGGGAGATCCCAAATCTAGCCTTTATCTCTTTGATCAAAGCTCTTATGGGCAGAGTAGTATTTTTAAACTGTGTGATTCTCAGTGTTCTGAATGGCTCTGCTACTGTATACTTTTACCAGCTTAGTGTTTTTATAATTTTAAAGTAATAGAAGTGATACTATCATTTTTAAGACAGAAGATCAATGTGCACTAGATGAAGCAAAGTAACCTTTTTTAGCAAAACAGTTACATGGAACTAAAGAAGAGGTGTCTGGTATTCCTATGCATATACTTAATTACCATTCTTAAACTAGGTTTTCTCCAGTGCAGTCTGCAGGGTTTTCCTGTTGGCTGACAATCACATGCAGATATGACAGCATATCAAAACTTTGTATTTTTCAGAACTTGCTAGTGACCCTTAATCCATCTAGCCCACATGTGCCCAGTCAGCTTCCTGCTTTTGCTCAAAGCAGCCGCTGGGCAGCGTCACTTGCCGGTGGCCACCTTCTTTTTCAGCTCCAGGTTTGTCAGCAGCATTGAATGGAAGGGGAAATACAGAGTTTTTGCACAGCGGTGCTGCTAGTGAAACCAAAGGAATGACCTTCTTGAAGTCATCTTTCCTATGCATGATTAACACATACAGAGATCTTTCCTTCCTTGCTCCCTGGTTTTGCTGAATCTAGCTAGGTATATGTCAGTAGCTCAGAACTGTGACAAACAGCTCTTTGGCCAGCTGCCATTTATCCCCATTACATCAATATGCACGAAGCTGCCCATCTGCTGGAAAATAAAATAATGCAAATAAATGGTACTCTTCACCCTTTGCAGCACATTCTGCAGTGAACTAGGCAAGCGAGGTACTGAATGATTCCTGGAATATCGTTATGCCCAGGTCTCCTTCAAGCCACGCTGCATTTTACAGTTGAGTATGCTAGCTGTGCTATGTTTTAAGCAGTGCATCATATCTTAAAACTACAGAAGTGCATAAATGAGAGCTTATGCTACGGAGCTAAATTCTTAGTTACTTTAACTCATGCATTTTATATCTGTTACACCCATTTCCTATGGTACCATAGATCTGATTCAGAAAAGCATGGAAGAATGTGCTTAATTAAGTGCTTTCCTGAATAAGTATGCTTTTCTGAATTGGGGCCCATTAGAGTAACTGGCATGTGGGCTGTAATTTCCCAACTGGGACATTCTGGGGGTTGATACTGGAAGACAAACTACAGGGTGGTTTTTTTTTCTGCTATTTCTACTTTGTGGAAGTCTCCTACTGCTCTAGATGGTTTCAGTCTTTGATAAGATGCATTCATCTGTGAGCTGAATCAGGCTTTTTATTTATGGTATTCATCACTTAAATCCCTTTGTTTTGAATAAATACAGGTTGTAATTGGTAGAAAGTGTATTTGCTTTTCATCCCAGACATCTAGATGCCATGGCAGCTGTTAAAGAAATCAATCTGGAAAACACTTTTGTAGCCTTTGGTCTTGATATTTAGTGGGGTTTAGTTTTTATTTTTACAACAAAATTAATATAGTTATTTTGAAGATCATGTGATTGACTGCCCAAAGTGTGTTCCTTGGCACAGACCCAGATTCCTGTTCTCTTCTGGAAATGTTACAGCTGCAATAAATTTGATTTCACCCTTGATAATTTCTGTAATGTGTAGTAATAATGTATTGCTGATTTAGTGTTGTTGCCTTTCTACTAAGGAAAAAACCGTCACAAATCACAAAATCAGAAATTTTATTATATTTAGCGCACTTAAGTAGTTGTATATATATAAAATTCAAAAACATTTCAAGATTTGTTTGGTGTCTAGTTTGGGGAGGTTATTCAAATAACATAAACTCTGCAGTTTGCATGTTATTTGTCACTTCTGAGAATTCTGGTAGGTTCCAGTGTTTCTTCTGAGGTCTCTGTTGAGTATTTAATAGAAAAAAAGCACAGGCATCAAGAAGCTTTGTCTCTATATTCACAAAAAACAAAATATTCTTCAAACTTGGCAATGTACTAAAAGATTACAGAATACATATATCAAAAAGGATCTTTGGACGAGTGGAAAGAAGTTGGCTTCCTATTTTGGTAAAGTCATTTAATTTTTTTGGTTTGTTTTTTTTTCTTTTAAAGGTGTTCTGTGGTCTCTTGTAGTTATGCTCATTTCATACTCATACAATTTCTTCCAAACTGTCTTTAATTTGAATTGTTAATAGCCTTTTTAACTATTTCATTGCTTGAACAGATGCATCTTAATATTGTAGGCTTGTTTTTCTTTTTTATTGAAGAATGCTTAATACTTCATAAACCTCACTAAAGTGATTCTCTTAGGAGAAAAATAGCCTGGGAGCAGAAGAGGGGTACTGTAAAAGGGAGAGTGGCCAAAACCCCACACCCAGATGCCTGTGTTCTGTGTGTGGTAACATGGGATGTTTTCTGTGAAGGCGGACAGTACTTGCTGATTGAACAATACCATCTCTGTGCTTAGTCTCATTAAAGTAAGGACAGGTAAGATGGAGTATATTCTCCCCCTCGTCAGCAGCTGTTGATGTATGGGTTCAGACAGTGCTTTCCAGTCCTGTGGAAAACACATTGTTCGCAGGTTTGACACAATCACTGGTCTGTCTGCCATGCGCATGTACCAACCCTGTGTGGTCATTGATCCTTTTTTTTAATATTTAAATTAATCCCTTGCTTTGGATTCCTCCCTTTTCATGATATTTCTGCATGCCTACCTGTTTTACAGCTTTCCTGAGAAGGTAACTGCAGAGGGGACAGATGGAGATTCCCTGTGCAACTGTTAGGGCGTGTGATGCTGTGATGACACTGGAACAGTAGACTTAGTTTTGTAACCTGCATCTTGAGGTGCAAGAATGCTGAATATGGAGATGATCATGGGACATTATGAATGAACAAAACCAAGGAAAAGAGTTACTTCCTGTTGGGAAGTAATTTATAATAAGATGATAACTATGCTGCTACTGTAACACCAATTTTATTTTTTTATTTCCCTCTTATGTAAGTAGAAAAATAAGGCAAAAGGCATAAACCAAAACTTTGAAGGGTATCTTTCCTCAGCTGCCCATTAAACCCTACAGGTTCTGTGAAACCAGAACTTTATTTTGCTTCATTAGCTGCAAAGGAAGATCCTTCTTTTCTTTGTTGTTCAGAGCATGTTTTAAATAATTTAATAAGCACAAGTGATTAAGGCATTAAGAATTAACGTAGCTTTAGGATCAGACTGTGGTAATGGAGAAGAATTGTCTAAGTTCCCAGCTCAGTAAAAAATGGGAAAAAGCCTTATCTATTCACCTAACTCCTGTAAAACTGGCAAGAGTTTGTTAGAAAGATCCTGATTGAAAAACATTCCTTTTAGGAAAAAAATTTCCCAAAGTACTGTAGTTGTTCTTGAATGAAATGTTCATGCTTACTCCACTTTAAGTTCATGCTTATAAAGTGGCACATATTTTTGGGAGCGTATATTTTACAAAAAGATTCTAAAATAAAAATACTCATCCTTATTTTTTAAGTCTCTGAGTTATCAGCGTCACCCTAACATACTCTCAACTCTTCATGAATAACTAAGTTTTTTAGATCCTTCATAGAACACCACTAAATAAGTGACAGAAATACTGTTGATGAAAATGCTGGCTTTATTATTCAATGTGTGCAAGAAAAAATGTATTTTGAGGGGAAAATTTTTACACCAAAATTTGTTTCACTTTGTATACAATGGATGCTGAGCTATTTTCAGCTTATGAGATGACATGTGAAGCTGGTAAACATATATTAACCTCTTGGATGACAATGAATTGAGGTAATTTTTACAATTTTATGAGGATGTAATTAGAACCATGGCATTCCAGAAAATAAGAATTTACCTGACTTTTTCTCCATTTTTTGTGGATAGTTTCTTCAGTTGAGAAGTACTAATTTTGATAAGGAGATACATATTATACTGCTCAAAAGAGTTACAAAGACCATAGTTATGTCAAGGAAGGATTTGAAATGTGAGGCTTGGGTTTTGTTTTTTTTTTTTTTTTTAATTTTCCCAAATAGCATTAAAATAATGTTACTTTTTAGTTTATTATTTGGGGCTCGTAGTTTCCCCAGAAATCCCGGGTCAAGATAGAAAAGCAATGAAAGAATGTTGCTTCTATATGGTATTAACATTTTGAATTAGAGCATGATATTGTGCATTTTTACACCTGTAGGCCACATCCACATATTTATAGATATAAACCAGTTAGCTCTGGGGCTATAATTTCTCAGATAATCTGCATAGATTTGGAAGCAGAGCAAAACAGCTATTGGAGGAATATATATTCCTCTTTCCATCCTGCCCTCTCCCCTGTCTAGTGGAGAGGAAGGACTAGAGGTAGGTAAGACGTTAAGGAAAAGATGAGCTTCTTCCTGTAAATGCATATAACCAGACTGCTGCTAAATCTGAGTTTTGTGATAAACACATAGAAATACTGTTGAATCATCCCTTAAAGTGTATATATGTATACACATACCTAAAGCATAGCTGTCTAAACTCATTGCAAATAATCTATTTTTAATTATGAGCTATTTAATAACTTAAGTGATTAAGTGAAACGAATGCTTCACAATAATTAAAATGTAGCTCTAGGAAAAGGAGATGTTCTGATGTGCAGTGGAACCATGGGACTGCCAAAAATAAATAGTAACTTTGTTTTTCACATTTCAGGTAGTAGTTTGTTGCTGAAAGCCTAGTCACATGGTGTTGAAGGACTGGCATATTAATTTTGCAGACAGTAAGAAAAGGTTAGAATAGATTTATTGAACAAAGATGTTTATTTCTGTAGTCTTTGAAAAAACCTCTGTATGAAAGCTTAAAAAATCATATATTTTATTAATAAGAACATATTATATTATATGCGTGCATATAAAAAAGTAGTTTCTTAAATTGCACAGTAATGTTGTAATTTATTTTATTTTTTTTTTAACTAGAACAGTTGCTTATTTTCAACAGTTTGTATAAGAATTTAAGAAGGATCTGTGATAACTGCAAGAATACCAAAGAAGTACCATACTGTGATGCCCCACAGAGATAAAACAAGGAATAAGAGTTTTCAGTTTTTCAGTATTAGATATTTCTGCCTTTGTGCAGCAGAGATGCCAGTGTCAAGAAAAATTACAGCTAATAAGCGGGGGTTTTGAGGAGTGAAATTGTAGATGTTGTCATATACTGCGCCAGCCTCACTTCAGGTACTTATCTCACTTTTGCATATTGTCCTCAGCATTGAGATTCTAACAGGAATGTCTTGTATGACTTCATGGGACACAGGGAGTTAAGACATTTGGGGGATATGTCTGTATATGTGTCTGTCTGTGGGGGCGTTTTAATTCCTCTGGGACATGAGAATTGAGCACCCTTTGTATTAAATTTCTTGCTGCATAACAGATTGAGAACTTAAATATGTATATGTCTGTTGCAAGCCATCCATTTGCTTCTTTTATGAGAGAATACCCTTCCAGTTGTAAAAAAAAGAAAAAAAAAGGGGAAAAAAGCCTGCTTGCTTAGGCACCCAGCTGGGACAGCATTTCCCACCAGGTAGAAGGATTACAGCACACTGACTTTTTTGGCACTGCTTTGCTCCCTCCGTGTATGGTATGTGGAGCCCCAAAAGTAAATTAGGGCTCAGGATTCTTACTTACTTCTAAATAACTAAATCTTCTCTTCTAGATGTAGCCCTTAATACGTGATTGGTTGTGGTTTTGATAGCACTGATAGCTATTCAATAAGATTATCTGGTGATGAAAACAGCCACCAGATTTACCACCTGTAAGTCGGTGCTGCTTTGCTTGTTACTGAATGGAAGAGGAGCAATGATGTTTCTTCCACTGAGGGCATTTATTAACAGTACTCCTTTGGCAGAGTTTGGATAGTTTGAATAGGTCAGGGATACCTAAGGGAGGTGCAGCTTCAACATTCAAAGTATTCTGGGTGGTTTTGTATTATTTTAATCAAAAGTATCAGTACTGAAGTGTTTCTGTTCTGAAGGATAACTTGTGCCTGTATTTGGAGCAATCTCGGGGATGAACAGAATTCTGCTTGAAATGGGCACTTTGGTTATGCCACCTTCTGTCTGATACATTCGGAGATCATTTGGTGAACATGAATTTCAGTGTATGTGGTGCTTTTCATACACTGTTTGGGAAAGCAGCAATATGCAGCAGATCGAGAGCAGGCTGCTGGTCATGCCTTAGGCAAATGTGGCTGCTCAAAAATAGCACCATTAGCCCACAAATGCACATACTGGCATGATGCAGCCTTATAGTTCAGCTTTCATGCTTCTTTAATTTTTTCCTTACACTACATATTTTAAAAAGGTCTGTGAAGTTTTGTGAAATGCAGCCCATTGCTTGTGAGATATAGTACACTGGAGAAAATCAGAGAAAATGCCTCTCCTCTATTTTGAACCTCTTTGTCACAGTATTTTATATTGCTGCTTGGTGGCCTTTCTGCTCTTTGTTTTGTTTGCTCTATGGCAAAATCAAAGAAATTTTCTGTAAACCTATCTGTTTTTTTTTTTTTTTTTTTTATTTTTTTTAGCTTTCTTAGCTGCTTGGTGCTGCAAGGAAGAAGTTGCTTCAAATACCCAGTATGTGGGAACCCCATAAATACTGAAGTTAAGAGTTCTTTTTAACAAGTTTGAAGCTGACCTCCTTCCTCATGCCATACAGAAACAGAGCTATACCTCTGTTTATACTTGAAAGTGCTTGTCTCGCCTTATCTGAATTATATTTCAGGTTGTGTGCCTTGCTCATGAAAAAGTGCTATAAATCCATTAATACAGCTTTTCAGGTTAGGACTAGAATCTTGTAAATCTGTGTCATCATCAGCATCTTTTAAAGATGGCACAAATGGTGACATCTGGGAGCCAATTCATCATTTAATTAAATTATCCTGTAATGAAATCTGCCTTAATGAGATTAATTTTAATTATTAATCAGGAGCTGACATGGGCACAAGGCCCCATAAATAATAAATGGAAGCTGTGTCTGCTCTGTTTCTAAGGAAGGGACCTACTTTAGAAGAGCAGTGCTTTTCATGAAGCTGTGTTGCTTTTTTTTTGTGCTGTCATGATCTCTATTTTGTTTAGTTTTTGTTTCAAACTTTAAGGCAGGATATTAGCCCTGTTTCTGCTGGTGAGTAACTATTGATGTTTTTAATACTGCGTTTGATTCAGTCACCTCCGAAATTCCAGAAATAAATTCTGGTTCTGTTTTCATCTACAGCAATTAATTATTGTAAGTATACTTAGAGGTAATAAATGTAGGTGTAATTTATTGAGGCTTCACTCAAAATGTGACAAGTCTGTGCTGTCACACCTGCGTTTATATGCACACATGTGCTCACACTCATGCAGCTTCTCCCATGTTCTGTTGTAATGTCCATCTTCATGTGGATTGCATTAGTGTTTGTATTACAAATGCTGTTTATAAGGACCTTTGTTGCTTGGCGATAACAGAAGCTTGTCTGGGAATCATGGCAGACACAGGAGAAGAAAACCCTATGGGTATCAGCCGCAAATGCTCTGTGAATCCTATTATGATTATAGGACATGAAGAATGACCCCTTTCAGCTTTGCATCCATTAACAAGCCAGACACCACCCTGCTCTTACTTGGCAAATGCAAACTGGTTCCACAAGGCTAGAGATGGTTATTTGCTGCTCACAGAGTGATTATGTTTTTGGGGTCTTGGGCCATCCACGTTACCTGCCATCGGCATTTGTTTTGAAGGAACTGCCATTTGGTTTAATTCTCAGATTCTGTGAATATTTGTTTTCCATTCATTGCAACTTGTTGAAAAATCATTTTGCTTCAGAAAGAATAAGACCAAAGTGAGAACAAGAGCTGTTGATGCTGAGGAGTGTCAGTAACAACCTGCCACATACAGGGGTTCCCAACTGAATGCAGTTTTTGTAGGGTATCATTAGCCTGTTGGCCTGATAGCACAGCCCATGTTTGGCCCTCATTAGATGACAGAAGTATGTGAACAGACTTCTCTCCCTAAGCTGAGGGAATTCGTTCTTCTGCAGCCATCATGGGGGCTGGACTCAAGGTCCTTTTCAGAAGAATAGCCTCTTCATCCAGCTTGTTGCGCTAGTGAAGGAGTTTGGCAGTAGTTGTGGCCCTTAGGTGCTGAAGGAAAGCTCCTGGCAGTGGAGGTAGAAATAAAAGGCATGGAAAACCAAAATCCCTTTAAAGCAAGATCTTAAACTCTGGTGAAATTAATAGGAATTTGACATATGCTTCAGCACAGCCCAGATTTAAGCTCTGGTGTCCCATCAAAGCTGTGTCTCTTGTCAAGCCAAAATGCTGTACTGCTAGCAACTGTCATCTTCAGTGGCATACGGTAGTTGTCTTCTCAAGGTAGGGAATTCTAGTGTCACCTTTAGGTAACCTTTCAGTCATACAAAACTGCACATTTACATGAGAACTATGTGGCTTTCCTAAGAAAAGGTAAAGGGATTTGTATTCCAGCTCTCTATGCTGCTAGTTATGTGATGGGAAGTTGCTTTGTTTCTTCATCCCTCCCAAACATACATAAACATGCAGCAATTGGACATTATAATGACATCATATCACTTGTAAGAAACAGTAGTAAGAGCAGAAATATGTAGACATCATAGACTGAAACGTTTTACTGTCACTTACAGTTTTAAGACGGTTGAAAGATCTCTGTAATGAGAATTGTTTGCATCCCAGATACTTTCTTGTCTGTGCCCCACAATATTCTCAGGTGCCAAGGATTTTGGAAAGGGCAGTTTTCCTCCTTTCAATAAATTCTTATCAACTTTCCATAGATTCTTAGGGGTTATCGTTGTTTGCATAATACAGTGATGTCTGGACTGTTCTTTAAAGCCTATGCTACATGATAGAAATAGTTGTAAGAATCATATGGGATAATTCTAGTACAGTATGCAATATGACTCAGTAAATTTTTGTAAGATGTTAATCAAAAATAGAAATATATCTCAGCCTAAAAGGGGTTTTTGGCTCATTTAAGGTAAGTCCTAAAAATGCTGGAGGAAAAATCACCAGAGCTTGAGTCATGCTAAACTCCTGCTGCATTTCTTTTCTATGTTTTTACTAAAATGAGACGATTCAAATTTGCTGTCATAATCTCACCAATTTTTTCAGTATATGTGACATACTGTATCTGCTTTGGCATAAATAATTCAAAATGAGCTTTTTCTCCAGTATGGAGAGTCTTAGTCTCTTTTATGCAGTGGTAAGCAAGAAAACAAAGGGTTCACATGCCTCACTGTTGTTTTAGAATTCTCTGAAGAGATGCCAGTCTGGTTGATCGTAAGGCATGCTGTAATGTTCTGCATGGAACTGCTTTTGAGGGTACTTGACAGGCTAGGAAAGAGAGGGTAGGTTCTCACATGAGTAAAGGTTTACTTAGAAGATAGGAAACAATGAGTGAAATGGTCAAAAGGCATTTGATGATTAATAGAAAAAAAAATTGTGGTTTTTTTTTAAATTTCATTTTAATATCAGTTAGAAAAGTTATCATTTAAAGGTGGAAGGGTTGGAGAATGTTTTAGGAAATGTGTGTGATTTCCCTGTTCTTACATGCTTTCAGCACATGCTGAAGGTGGGATATTATGTTTGGTGCATTTTATTTTTTTTATCTTGAACAGATCTACTGATGTTTTTAAGCAAAAAGTTGTTGACTGTAGAAAAATCTATGTTATCTTGGATCATGTCTGAGAAGTTCATTGAGCTTAGTGCAGTAGTGCAACCTCAAAAGGAAACTGCAGAGATGTTCTAGGACTGCAGTGTGATCCGCTCTGCTAGCACAGGGTGTACTGATGTGGGATCTGCATGGGATCTGCATGTGCCTCCAAATAGAATACCTCGTGCCTTACTAAAGGGGCACATTTCACTTTGTTTTGAGCCGCTGAGCTCAGTCCTGTAATCTCCCTGGTACTGGCCAGTCACTGTGTTCTTTTAAAATGCAGGATGCTCCACTCTGTGTTAGCAGCCAGGTTTATTATTCTGCATTTGTTGGGTTCCTACATACATCTCTGCATTGCAGTTAAACTTCAAGTTGGCTTTGTTCTTCAGGAGCTGATCCAAAGCGCACTAATGCTTAGAGGAGTCTTCCAAGTAACTGCTGTAGGCTTTGGAACAAGTTGAGTATTATAACACAGGCTGGAAACATTCAAAGAAGAGTCACTATTTCATGCATGCGCACACACACACACACTTTTAGATGTGTTTGAAGGATTTGTTATCCAAGGGCTATGGAGAATATTTTGCTCACCAGCTGCACATAAAAATAATGCTCTCCAGTCAGAAAAGAGAAAACTCACTTCTGGCATGGTGGCCTGGCTGATGTTAGGAAATCTGGTTTTGAGGGTGGATGTGCACCCGCACCTGAGTGCGTATGTGTTTGAACAGTTGTCTGCTGATCCAATTAATTTCTAGTTTTTGGGGAGAATTATTGCAAGATTTCAGTGATCTGTGGATTTATTTTCAACGTTTTACTTTTGTGTCCAGCTTCTCCCAGATGCATTCAATAGATGACAGATTTGAGGGTAATACTGGCTAGTTTTTATGTATTTAACAATCCATCCCATTCTTTCTTCAAGCACATACTGAGATCTGGACAAATGTTCAATATCATTATTAAGTTGCAGAATTAAACCTTGGCCAGTTGGACATTATCTACTTGGAAGAGCACAGGTCTGTAGAACATTCTGGTAGTCTTGCGCAGGACAATCATAATATTGTGCAGTCCCTTAATTGCCTTGGCTTGAAGTCAGAACAATTTCCATGCCATTAACTTAGCCTTTCCTTAACTCCTGAGAAGTGTCTGCTCCCTACAGTTTGTGTGTGCATTTGGACTTGTCCCCATATACTTTTTTCCATGTTCCAAAGTCCCACTTGGCTCCCACTGAGTTTAAAATATGTCATTTGAAACCGTGTTTACATTAGGCTTGTCACCCTTGCATACTGATCTGCTTTTGATCTCATTGGGTCTGTGCCTGTTCCATAATTGGTTTGTCCACATTTCCTAATGTATAAATGGATAAGGAGATTTTAGGTGAGATATTTAACTCGCCAAGAAATTCAAATTTGTAAGTTCAGCCAATCTAGATTCCACCCACTTTCTGATGTATACATGTGAATGTAAATTGGTTTCAGTCACTTCAATTTGCATACCAAAGAGCCAGAAGAAGGTGTAAGTTACTATAGGATTGGATAACTGACATATCAATGTGTGCTTCTCTCAGTTGCATTACCTGTTTAGCCTTTCTCCTGACTGTTCAGTGTGTCAGCAACACTCTGAGAAGCTCACATACATTTAATAATTCACTTTCAGAGATAATACATACAAAGATGTAATCTACAATTTCTGAATGAGTGTGGATATAGATTTGCCTATTTTATAATTCTAGATTCACTCATTTCAGTCATAAGGCCAGTTCCACCATCCCAAGAGTCAAGAGACTAAAAATCAAGCTAACAAGGAAGAATATGCTCTAGACTCTTCAGAGCATTCTGAGTCTGGCCAGAGAGATCTTCTCTTGACTTTCGCAGTGAAAGATCAGCCCTTCAAAATACTAGTCTTCTTGCTGCTGTTTAAGATTTAGATTTATTTAATTCAAGTCATTCTGCTTCCCAGAGTTGCCTGGTCTCAGTCAAAGTGTCTTAAACACCAATTTTAACTGTGATTTCAACCACCTGTCAGAAAAAAACTAACTCTCTATCTTGCTTTTTTTGAGGATTTTAAAATTTTATTTTGTTTAGAAACCTTGTCATTGACAGTGTAACCATGAAGCATGGATCTGTCTTCCATGACACCTGAAAACCAAGTAGTTTTATGGGCTTACTCAACTTCTGAATCTCAGTTTATATTTCATTAAAAATAAGGATACAACATTTGTTACTTCATAGAAATTTAAATTTGAGCCCATTATTTGGATCAACCTGCAGTTTGAATGGAAATCAGAATTCTACCCCAGTTCAGAAAGACAACATTTAATTTCTTTTATTGAAATAAACCAGCCTTAAATAGTTTGAATACATACAAAAAATATGTTTACACACCTTGAAAGGATTTATTATACAAGAAAATTGTTAATCGCAGTTACTAAGTGAACAAGACATCACATTGGGAAAGATTTCCAAAGCCGTCTGGATCATAAGTATGTTGAAAGGTATACAGGAAGGTTTTCATGTGTTACAAATGAAATTAGTTGCTAACCTCTGAAAAAATGAGCTTGAATTGACAATTAGGTTTCTTCCTGCTTAGAGACCTTGGAAGTTCTGTGTACCAGAAACCTTCAAAAATTAGTTTAACTAGTAAAGCTCAGTTTCTATTGTTTGATTTGTTATATGGATTGGAAAAGAGAAGATTTACTTCTCTTGCATTTGAATTCCTCTACATCAGAGGTAGAAAAACTTTATTTCCTTTGATAAGAAAATGGAAACTTAAAGCATCTAGGAAAACTTGTTTCTGCGTGGTTAGAAATAAAATATTTATCTGAAAAACATATAATTGCCAACACTTTATCCGTTGTATATTATAAACCAATTACCTGTTGGGCAGAGTATGATTTTGTAGTTCCCTTTTTAATCTTTCGTTACACTTAAAAAGTTTTTCTTCCTAGTTATATCTGAGATTAAAATAGAAGTTTTTGTTTATATATTTAATAGTGACTCAGTAACACTATTTTTAATAAATCCTATTCACTCTAATTGTAGAAAACTTTGGTGTTACTATAGAATCTTATAATTACAATCTAAAAATGCTTTAAAGTGAATACAGATTATTTAGAGAAAAGAAAATACCAATCCTTTAAAACGTGACTTCTCTGACATTTTTTATATGTGGTGGACATGAGTATTTTGGAATGTTTTGGTGGTACCTTTAATTGTTTCTGGTATCTTTCCAGATACTATAATAGCACTTCAGAGAAACTGACTGTCTCTTTAGCAAGACAATCTTGTAAAAGGATAACCATATTCACTACATGTTCGAATAGTTTGCATGACTGATATCAGGCCTGCTTTCCTCTTCAGCAGAATTTTCAGTGTTACCCTGGTAGGCTTTCAAACCGTCTTCTTAAAGCTGGAGGGATGCTGAATCACTTGAATCAGCTCATGAACCAGCTCTTCATAACCTGTTAACATTAAAACCTTGTACAACTTAAACATCAAGACAAAAGGTGAAAGATACTTCTGGGTAACTTGTTGTATGTCATAATGATTATCCTGATTTATGTTCAAGGTTAGTAGTCACAATCTTCAGTGCTAATTTTTTCATATAGGTGAAATTAATTGTATGTCCTTGTATTTAACCTAGCAGTCACTACAAAAAATCTGTTTTAATGACTGAAAAATCAAAAAATTGGAAGATTTTATGCCCCAAAATCCCAGGTAAATTTTAAAACCTTTGCAAACTATAACATTTTGGTGATATTTATTTTCTGCTTTTTTACTGTTAGCACAGCTCCTGTTTATATGTATTCTCATTTTTAAATCCATTTAAGTTGAATTAGCCATTTGAATTTGCTCTCTGACCTTCAGAAAATGGCTTTTGTTTAACTTAATTTTGCTGAAGAACTCAGCTTATCTATTGAACTCTGAAATCTAAGTATTCATGTAATATTTTACCATAAAAATGGAGATGTAATGAAAAATTCCATTTTTCATCTTCGCCATCAAGGGCCCCAATCTCATCTTTATCTGTGCTGCTGAGATTCAGGTGATAAAGATTCAGAAAAAGCAAGACACAGAGTTTGCTTTATGGAGCAGGAAGCTATATGATCTTTTCACATAGTGTCAAATGGAAGGCATTAGTTAATGTTTTCCAAGCGCTCAAGGTTAATTGATCATTCACACATTCTGAAACACACCATCAGCTCTTTTTTATGTTTGATTTCCTATATTTTGTCAAGATGGTAGCTTTTCAAGCTACTTGTCCCTGTCTCCACCATACTCCGTTTTCTCCCTCCCTACCCCTCCCCAAATTCCGATTTGAGTTGCTTGGTTTATTCTTAAACTTGGTGCACCTCCAGGTCCTATTTGTATTCCTTTCCCAGTAACCAACTTTGAGACAATGTGTCCCTCTGAGCTTGCAAAACTGATTTAGTAATCTTTGGTTATCACTCCCTTTTTGTCTATATGGTAAATCTTATTACCAAAACCAGAAATTTAGATTTCATTTAACTAAAAAACTTAAGTATCAGCCTCAAGGTTCCCAGTGTTGACTTTCTTTTTCACTAAAGCAAAATCTTTAGTTACACTATGAAAGTCAGTTTAAACATTATAAAAGGAGAGTCTGCACAAGTGCATTGGGCATCTAACTTTACGTGGATATTTAGTGACTCAAAATTCAAGTTCATCCAACCTAATTGTAATTCCCATTGAGGAGCCAAAGAGGAACCCAAGTTGGAAGTCAGTCTGTGAAGAGATATGGCCTCTGCAGCAATGAATCAGGTCTTCTTTTGCTTATGCAAAAGAAGTCTCATGCTAAAAGAGTCTTGGGACTGAACTGGGAAGTGGATTAATCAGAGGTGATGTAGAGTTGTACTGTAGTTCCCTAAAATGTGAGTAGACCCCTCTGCCTTGCCCTCTCCTTCCCTTATACTGTTTACATAGGTAGAAGCATTGGTACTCTAGAAGACGGCATAAATGATCTCACACAAAATCTACAGTAAAGTTAGCCAGTGGTCAGTTTTGAGTCTCCCTCAATCTACTTGTGCTGCCACACATGCTCTGTGTTAATTTCTCTTTGCTCAACCTGCCATGGATTTGGAAGAACTTCAGATATGAGAAATGGAAATCAATAAAGACATTAAAATCCCCAACCCTCCTTTATGGACTGCGACAAATACAGTTGACAGGCTAGTGTAGTAAGGCATATACAGTAATGACTGGGATAGAGACTGTAAGGCAAGTGCTGCAATTTAGGGAGTATTAAGAGAAATTGAAATATATTTCAAACTAATAAAAGGAATGCTTTTCTACCAACACATAATAAAGACTTAGAATTCATTGCCCCTAGAGGACACGGATGACTGTATGACTGAAATTATTTTATGAAAAATAAGACCATCCACAAATATTAAGTAGTTTTGCTTTGGTCAGATAGAAATATTTGTATTTTACACACCAACAAATCCATATAGTATGCAGGTATGACTGAGCTCCCTATCCTGGCAGATTGTTCCATAACTTTACTGGACAGTGGAGTGACTGTTAAATCTACTTGAAAAACCATCAGTAATGTCCACTTCCATAAATATGTCATTGTATCCTGTATAACCCAAAGATTAATAATCTAATTCGTAATAGAGACCGGAGGCAGAGATACCATGGCTGATATCTTCTAAACTTAGCTCTTAGCCAACCTTGTAGTGCAACACTCACTGGGAAAACAACAAACCAAACCAAACCAGATTCCCTCTTCTACTGCCAGTTGCCCCCGCTTCCCTTTCAAGTGGACACTTCTAAGAAGGACTTCACTTGTGACTCTGTTTCTGCCCTGCCCTTCTGGACAGGCACAGCCAGGCACTTACTTAATTTTTAAAAATATCCTTGGGAAGTTGTTTGAAACTTTTTATCCCTCGATACTTTTAATATAGAGCATGTGCGCTCACAGCGGGGGCCAAAAGCAAAACTCGAGTTAGATATAGTAACATGATACTCTGTCTAGGGCTAGGACCTGCCTCTGTCCATATATGGTTTTTGGGTTTTTGTCTCAACATAAAACTTGCATACATGGCTTTGTCAGTCAGTAATGCGGTGCACTCTGAATATGAGAGACAGTTTTTTTTGTAGTGAAATAGTTGTGTTTTATTTTAGCTAGATATTTTAGTTACCAACTTGCATATTTCATCCCTCTGCTGTGCACCTCAAGGTATTTGAAATACTCCTTAGTATTTTCTAAGATTCCTTTGAACTCTTGCTAAAACTGAAGATATTTATAGCTGATGTATTTTGAATTAATACATGTGTGCTTGAATTGTTTCAAATCTCTGAAGCAATGTTTTCATCCACTTTTTTTTTATATACTATCTGAAGGTGTTGGTACATGTCTAGAAATATGTGTGAGAAGTAAGTCTCATTTTTAATTGCACACATTACAGTGTGATGAGGTATTAGAAATCTGGAAAAGACAATAGACCTGAAATCCCTGGCAGAAACTTAACAACACTTTCTTGATTGAGGTTCCATCCGTGTGGTGATTTACACATATGCCTAACTCCACGCTGTGAATTAAACATTTCTTAAAGCTGTGAAACATATCACATGTGAAGAAATAAGCACATGTATATGCTTTTAAAAGGTTATGTTGAATACTTCTATTGGCATCGAAACTAATATTTGGAAGGAAACACCTTGTGTAAGTGTGTTTCTCCAACACACTTTCTTGCATCCTAACAATCAAAATACAGTTGTTTCTGTCCAAAAGAGAAGAAAATTGCTTTGGCATACTACCATTAATGGCTTTTTGTCTGTATTCCATTAGGGTTTGGTGCTTGGTTCCCAGTTCAGACAGAAATTTTGTTTACCTGCAAAAGTTACTAGTTTGGATTTTTTCATTTTGTGTGTATTTCAGTTAACTTCTTTTTCCACAGAAAAAAGCATTGAAGCTTCTACATTTTATTCTCAATTTTCAAAAGGTACTGTTTGATTACTGGAAATGGTCAACAGCCCACTTGGAGAAGCAGAATACAGTGTTCCCTATTTAGGCCATAATGTAAATTTTTAGAGGTCTGCTTTAGGAAAGTTAATCTATGGGTATACAAGAAAAAAGCCTGCCTTACTATAGGCTTTTCAAATTATTGCTTTTTTTGTTACCAGTTTTGAACCCTGTTTAATCAGTGTCTCATGACAGTGACAAAAAACTGATTCTATTGAAGCTTCTGAGTCATGTTGCAAAATACTCTGATTTGTGCTATTTTAGTCGTCATCCACATATGTAAATGTGAATAGTATGTAAAAACAACTTACCTGCAGTTCTATACTTTTGCCTAGAAATAGAGATCACAATGTAAACCAAGTAATTCTTCCAAATGCTTATGCTGATGCTGAGACATTGGTTATGATGATGAAGAATGTTTGCTCTGCAGCAGTAATCGCTTGTAAAATGATCCACCTTTGAAGCTGCGGTAAAAACTTTGAAACACTGTATTTTTGAGTGAGGTGGTGTTGAAATCTATATCCTGATCCAAATTTTGCTCTCACAAGAGTGCAACCTCATTGACTGGAGCAGAATTGCAAGTGTGATGACAAGAAAACCAGATGCAGTGAATTAAAACTTTATACATAGAAAATTAATTCTTTGCTCATAGTAGAAGTAGGTAAAAAAATACAGCAACTATATTATGCATAGTTTTAGATCGCAGTAAAGGACAGTGTTGTCACAAGTGGACTTTAGTACCATTGTATTTCGAATTATAAATCTGCATGTTAGAAAAACGCTGAAGGATTCTTGCATATGAAGAAATGTGGATTTTTAAGGTGTTTTACAGTTTTTGAAAGCTCGTGGAATTTACTAAGCAATCAGTTTAATGCAGTGATATTTTGGCAAAGCTATCTCTGGAAGCTAAAACTCAGATTCTGCGCTTGATTATTGTGGCGCATTCCACACACCTCTAGAGAACAGAATGTACCCCGATGTTTTTCTGAGTTGCAGAGGACTGCAAACATAACTTAGGCTTTGGGATGCAACAGCTTAAAAGGAAAAGGTGGATTTAATAGAATTACAATGAGGAAGGGCTGTATTTTAGTTAAGCAGTAAGCTGCCACTGGGGGAAAAAGGAATAAAAGCCTATAGTGTAACAGAGCAGAAAGAGGAGTGAGCTGCTGAAAGCTGGATAATTTGGAGATACAGAGATGTCACTTCCTCCCTTTGCCAGGCTGTGAAATTCTCTGTAATTCCCATTGGTAAAGCTGCCAGCACAAACAAAGGAAAAAATGGAAACTTCTGTACAAGTCCTCCTTTGATGAGCAGAAGAAAATACGCATTCAAAGGAACAAATTTATCAGCACAGTATTTGATACAAACATTTTGGAAGCATTATGGAAAAAAGCACAGAGATCTTGCCCAAATCAGAAAATGCATAAGAAATTTGTTAGTTAATCGTGATAAAAGATTGTTAGAATTCTGTTTCTAAGGAATTATTTCAGCAACAGGTGCATGCCTTAAAAACATGAAATGCTGACTTGTCTAGCAGTTATAGTGTCTGGCTATGCGGTACCTGAGGATTTTTGTTAACTAGCTGTTAAGTCTCTTTAGATGAAGAGATCAAGAGATCAATAGTTTGTGTGGCTCAGCAGTACTTTCAGCATATGGATTCTTTATTAACACATTGGTGACAAGTTGCATAAAAGTAACTGTACAGAAAGAGCTTTTAAAACCTTGTGCGAAAAAAAAGTTTTTATTATTTTTTATTTATCTTTTATTGCAAATGTTGAAGGACATTGGTAGTACAGTGTCTCAGAATGGTCTGAGAATAACTGTTTCCAGTAAAGGCCAAGCTAACTGACCCTGGTAAGCCTGGTATCTCCCTGCAGTGTCCATAAATAGGCATGGGGAAGCCCAAGAATTTTCACCATAATAGCACATGTAAGTCACGTGTGCTGTTAGTTTTTACTTATGGCTCCTTTTCAAGGTTTTTATGCAGTGAAAACCATTTCTTTTAAGAAGTGGCTGGCTTCTCTAAATTTATGAAAGATAAACTTCATTCACTCACAGCCAGAGATTTTCTTTGGTTTTGTTGAAGGGAATCACTGTACGGGCAATTACAGTCTTAGAAATTTTTTGTTTGTTTGTTTGTTTTTTTGTAATTTCTTGTTTGTACCAGTTTATTTTTAATGCATGTATAAAATTCATCATGTTGCATTGACAGTTTATATTTTTTTAAAAAGGACAATAGAATTTTTCTTACATACTTATATATTAGTCTTAGTAAAGGGGTGACCTAACTTAAACTGCTGATTTTGTTAATTCCTTAAAGAGATATCCTAAAAGAGATTATTTGCCAGGAAAAAAAAAAAAACAAACAAACCTCACATATGGATGATCTTTTTGAGGATAAGTCAGCCATTCCGTAATTCCCGTGTCTCCCAAGTCAGAACCTAAACACCATCTTTTTCCCTCATGCAAAAAGCACTTCTCCTACCACACTAGGTTTTGCTCCAGGCGCAAATAAACAATGTGACTCCTAACACTGTGCCCAGAAAGGTCAGGATCTGTTGCTGCTGATCCTGCTTTTGCATGCCCCAGCACAAAAGTGCCGCCTTGAAGCGGTTTGCATACCGCAGCTTAAGAATTCCTGCTTTGGTTGTCTTGGGCCTGATGCTGCTCTTGCTTTCTGGTCAGGAGGTCCCTGATAATTACAGAGGTGCTAGTCAGCTTCCAAAAGAAGCACTTAAGTTAAAGCAAGGATAGATTCCTTGATTCATATGAAAAATCTGTCATGCCATTCCTCAGAACATCATGTCTGAGTACGTACAATGAAATAGCTACGTGTACTATTGGAGGTGGGAAGAGGGAGGAGAGTTGCAGAGGCAGAACAAAAGCAGAAAGCAGTGCTCAGTGCAAGCAGTGAGGAGTATTGCACCCATATGAAAAAAACCCAGAAATATAAATGGATAGCATTTTGTTTGCTCAAACTGGATGTTACCTGGAATAGGAGGCTTGGCTAAGAGCAGTCACATGCTCAGATGCTCTTACTGAGTGTTTTGGATGCATAATGGCTAAAATGATTGAAAATGCTGTCTGCTAATCAGAAGTTCAAGTCAAAAACTCCTAATAGTTTGACCTCTTCTTTCCCTTGCAGTTTGCAAGGTCTGCTTCAAAAATTTAAATTCCTTCCCAGCTTTCACATAACTGTAATTCTCTCCTGTACTTATTTAAATAAACTTTGTATTTGGTCATAAAATAAACTTGGAAGATTATACGAGAGTAGATTCTCTGGAGCTGTAAGTAAAACTAGATTTTAAGCTTTCAGTGTTGAGATCATATTTGTGCCTAGAGCTGATCACTGACACATTACTCATCTTGTTTGGAGCCCTAGAAAATGTGTTAATAAAAGCTCATAGTAATTAGCGGGGACTTGAATGAATACTGTTAAAAATTATTTTTACCTTGGATGCCTTTGAAAGATACAGTGTTACTTGACAATTTCCTTTTAGAAGTAATTATACGAAAATGCTTTTCACAAAGTTTGTACCTTGAACTTGGTGTGCATTTTGAAAAGTTCATGATTTTATTTGTTTGTTTGAAATTAGAATTAATATCAGAGACACTTAATGTGGTAGGGGAAATAAGATGTAAATGAGCACTTCTTGGAAAAAAGAAATTCATTGAAACCAGTGGAAGAAATCAAGATGGAGATGTTAAGGGAGAAAATATTGTGTTGCCAGTTATGACAATTTTAATGTGTTTATGGCATTAATGTTTCAAGTGAAAGGCTTCGTATTTCAACTTAAAGGCATGAAGATGTATACTTGCATTTTACAAAATTCCATGTAAGACTACAGAAATAAATTGGAAATGTGACTGCTGAGAAAACACAAATGAAAGTAAGAAGACCTCATAACATAAAAAGCCCTAAACAGTCGATGTTTTAAAGCCCTTTCAGGAATGTGATTTGTGAGTATGTATGTGTGGCTGTTATTTATATTTACAATGTGAAGTTCTTATTTGTGTTTGTAAGCTTTTTCAGTTTTCATTGTTTGAAAATCTGATATACTCAGATGTCTTTTTTTTTTTTTTTTTGACTCGGAATTTAGCCAGCTTCCATCTGGTTTTCAAATTTTTTTTCTTTTATTTGAGATTTAATCAAACAGTTTTTAGTTTTGGTAGCAGTTTCAGTAATGAAAAAAGTGCTCATCCTGAAGCCCAGCTGTCCTCTGCTGTTTTGTTGTTCTCTGTTTCTGAGAAGCTGTTCTCTGCCAGCCTGAGGGAATAAGGAAAGGGAAGGTGATGGGGACTGCAATGAAACCGCAGACTTTGCTCAAAGGAGCTGCAGGCTGGTGAGTGCCCAAGCAGAACATAACACAGCATTACTGATGGGTGAAGAGTCTAATAAATACAGTATCACATATTGATGGAAGTATTGTAATAGTAACAGTTTTATTTGCCTTACTCCGTTGATTCTACAGACAAGTTGTGGAGCACATAGGACACACTCATGAAGGGAAATTCAAGGATAGTTTGCCTTCCAATAAAGTCTAATGGATTAGATTCATCTCAGAGACAACTAACAAAACAAACCTTACCAGACAGCAAAGCCATCTTAGAAGGGGTTGTAAATTTAAATTCAATTTAAATTTATTGAAAAAGCACAGCAGTTCAGATCTGGGCATTTATTCCTCCTAGCAGTTTTGTAACTAAAAACGCAAACTAACAAAAAAAGGTAAAAGCAGTTGAGTGAGTTCTTTGACAAAAGCTGGTTTGGTTGCAGCACCATGATACCATTATCCATTACATGGATAAAGGTTGACACCCCCAGGGCCTGCTGTGACCTGCCAGAGCCAGTCAGACAGCCAGGGTAATGAGAGGCCCCAGAGGGGAGAGTCACAGTCCTCTCAGATCAAAGTACCTCCAAACCCTCTTTGAATGCAAGATCAGAGTCCACTAAAACATCTTTTTGGCATTGAATTTGATCTCCAGTTATAAAACTGTTGACCAACCCAAAATCTCACAAGCAGCCTTTTCTCAAGTAGTGTCTCTACCTCTTACATTTTTCTCTTCTTCTTTAGCCATTTTTATAACTGTATTGCTTGAAAAACAGACTGAAAATGTGGAGTTGCTATGTTGACTCTTGGAATGTATTAGACTAGATTGCTCAATGGCAACAAAATGTGCTGCTACAGTGTGTTTTTACTCTAAGGTACCTTGAGAAGTATTTCACATCATATGGTGAAATCTGAAGGAACAGTAACAAAACCAGCAACTGTGAAAACACATTGAAGTGAAGCATGTGTTCCCATTAGTATCTTAAAAAGAGATTACTGCTTATATAAATACAGCATTTTCCCCTTTTTCCAAGTTTTCTGCCCAGAGGAAAAAAAGAAGGTAGAGAAATCTTTCATACCTCCACTTCTATCTCTATTAGTCTGCAAAGCTGTAGATATAAAGGTAGCTGTAGCTTATGTCCTGTGTAGTTTGTTAGTTATGGTGCTACTTAGAATGTAAAAGCACGCTGCCAAGCTTTTCTTTTTGGTTTAGTGTTTCTCAGTATTGCAGGCAGTGAACAACAGCATATAAAGAAAACTGTAGAATATGAAAAATAATATCTGAAGTATTTTTTTTTCAATACTGTGGGCCTAAACCAAACACTTCTGGTTGCATTTCACACTTCGATATTTTCTCAAATGACTACAATTTTTATCACTAATGTGTGCTATTTTCCTTTCTGTCACATTTGTGTTCTTAGGATGATAGTGTAAATATAGGGCTGGAAGAAACTTCTGATCCATGTGTCCCTAGGAAAAAACTCCCTGGTAATCTCAGTTTGCAGACTGAGCAGTTCATCAGACGCAGGGATGCTGCGGCAGTGGATTCACTTGTCAGCCTGAAAAAGGAACTAGTGCGGTAGATGTAATAATTTTCTGTGATCATCGCTTGACACTACTGCTGTGTGCACAGAATTATGGCATGGAATTTTTTTTATCGACACTATTTGATAAAGACCTTTAAAAGTGTATGGGACTGTACTTTGCCTCCAGGTATCCAGGCCTGAGAAACTATTAAACCATCTTGTTTTACTGGGAAAAGGAAGAGGGCTGATGGTCATTTCTTTGGTTCTTGAATTTTTGGGAACAGAGACGTGTTAGTCCATGGCAGGAGACAGGAGGGCAGAGGTAAAGTGGTGGCAGGGGATGGCAAACAATCTGCCCTGGTTGAGCTGCTTGGGGAGGTGTGCAAAGGGGGTGATGGCATGCTGCTTAACTGCTTGTGGAGTCTAGAACCAGGCTGGTTTTCTTCTGCCTGATACATTGTAGAAGAAGAGACAGATTTTGTTCTTTATCTGTTAATGTGAAGATTCTCTGCAGTACACTGTGCGGTATTTAAAGATTTGAGCCTTCAAGATCACTATTCATATATGTCCCATGGCTTTCAGTCTTGTCTTGGCAGCATTTTCTGCAATAGATTTTTCCTTTGTTTCCTTTTTTTTTTTCTTTTTGGTGGTGAAATAGCAATTGCTTGCGAGCAGTCTTGCATTAGCAACCTTCCGCATCTGGCGTATTAGTTGTTTCAGCAGTTAAGAAAGAGGTTATACCTAATGCTAATGTCAAAACCAACAGCTGAAAGCTGATTATGCTCTCTCCCCAGTACTTTATATATGCTTTAGTGGGTTTTCATTGTCAAAGAGGTGGGCCTTTATTGTGCCACATAATGCAATAAAATGAGGATTACTTGGATTTCAGTGCATGGGATAATAGCAGCTGACAGGCACCTGTTTAAGGAAGTATATAGTATTTCTAAGCACAAGTATTTTATAAAAATTAAGTGAGACTTCATACAAAAAACCCCAACCCTTTTGTACCTAAACTTCATAAACAGGTTTAAGTAGAAAAAAAGGCATCAGGGAATCTGGATGCTTGTATTTGTTAGTGGCCCTTACAGTCCTGACAGTCCATTCTAATAATAAAGTTTGGGACCCGTCAAATGATGGCACAAATATTCTAATCTGAACTGACATGGCTTTCTAGCCCAGTTCATCAGTCATGTTTTATTAGCTTAAACAGAGCCAAGCTGCTATCTGTCATTTCAGTGCTGTAGTGGTGACAAAAACTGGTCTTGAAAATGTGCTGCAGGTGTAACTTTCACTCAAAGAGGATTTCTGAACAGCAGTCAAGTTATTGTTTGCATGGGGAGAGAGTGCCATCTTCAGTTTCACCTATCCATGTGAAACAAGTCTGAACTTCCTAGTGCTACCTGGTGGCTAAGAAGTGAGAAAGTATCAGAAATTGGGAAACTATTCTTAATTCTGATTTTTGTTAGGTTTTGGACTTACAAATTAAAATGCTAAACACCATGTTCTTATCTTCATTACAAGATAACGTAATTTAGGTATGTCTGTTGTGATGAGTAATTTCCAGTTAAAAAAAGTAAGGTTGGGGTCTCTTCTTTTGGTTTGCAATGCTGTATGAAGAAAATAATAATTGCCAGTTGAATTGCAAACCTCTTGTAACCAGTAGCACACTGGATGCATAAAAAATAAGTGCTAGAAGTCTGCTGTGTATTCACTGGGTTTTGTACGAGCTGCCAGTTCCATGGATTCTTTAAGCCCTGAATTGCCTCGATGTTTGCATTGGGGTCCTGGCACTTGACCCTCATTTTTCTTGGTTCTGTGTCATTTTGCAGCAGAGCTCAAGGAGACTCTTCATCTCTTGTTTCCAGCATGTTAACATATTCAGGTAAATGTCCGACATAGGCATATGCATTGTCCTTTTGGGGAGTAGTTCTAAAAGTTTTTAAGTCCAGCTCAAACAATGGCATGAATTTCTTTTATTCACAAGATGAATGCTGCTGGCAAAATTCTTTCTTTGATCTTTAAAAAGACTTTATTTAGTCAATATTCACAAACAAGGTTAGCACTTACAAATATCCATATTCCTTGCAGAATATATGCCCAGATACGTCTTTTCTGTATATTTTAACACTTAATAGGACTTTGCACAATAAGGAGCAGATGTGTCACAGTGACAGCAGGCGAGCAGGGACCAGGAAGGTGGTTTCATTAAAAGAGCCTTGGGATAAATGCATCACATTAGATAGCCACTGAAAGACAGGAGCTGTTGATGGGGTGACCTCTGAATGCAAGTCATCTTACTAT
Source organism: Psittacus erithacus (assembly GCA_009867235.2). Taxonomy (NCBI): domain Eukaryota; kingdom Metazoa; phylum Chordata; class Aves; order Psittaciformes; family Psittacidae; genus Psittacus; species Psittacus erithacus. Next base: position 117,526 of record WYDI02039408.1, read on the forward strand.
AAACAGAAGGGTGTGGAAAGCCATTGGACAGAGCCAAGCTTGTTTACTACCCAGATCTCCTCTTAGTTAACTTAAGTAACCAGACTGTGCTAGGCTCTGTGTGACAGTTCAAGGGAGAACAAAGTGTCTTCAGTATTTCTGAGTTTAAAAACTCTTAGCTGACTGGTACAAAAGTATTTTGGTCCTGAAAATCTGTCTGCACACCTGAGCTGCTGTATATTGGAAGTTAATCAGTGTGAAACATAAGAGATCCTGGAAACTGACTGCATACTTGGGGAATTCTGTTCTTCAGAGACAACTAAGGTAAGGTTCTGATGGATTTTAATTTGCAGTAGTGATGTAAATGTTGTTTAGTGATAAAATGGGAAATATAAGTGGGTATTAATTCCACAGTCAAATTCTGCTCTGAGAAGGAGATTTGGTTTTCACTCCTGTAGTAGCAGTTTCAAACTTGGTTTTGGAACAACATATTTGTTCATAGTGGCCCTAGAGCGCAGGAATTTAGGTAGGTCACAGGATTGAATCCATCAAGTTCTTTCAGGAGCAGCTTTTTCTTACCACAGGAGGTTGCTTGTAAAGAGCTGTAAGAAATAAAATGCGTTCTTCTTTAATAGTCTGTGAGCATCACATTTTGTCAAATCTGTGAGCAGTTTGTTGTTGTGTTATTTAATAACGTTTTTGTAAGAGACACTTAAGGCCCCTATGCTGAGACAGGTGTCTAAACATAAACTGAATTCAAATTAATTAGCCCTAAAGTAAAAAATTGTGGATAGAAATAAAGTGAATTTGACTTATTAATACCTCATTCGAGTTAATTTAGTCAATTTCTAACTTGGTTGGACATAAGTTTGGAACAAATAACACTAACGTGTAATTTCATTTAAGCATCAATCCTACCTCTTCAAAGTTCACTTTAACTTTCTCTGTAATCTTATCTGTCAGTTGGCAACATGAGTTTGTATTTGAGTCTTACTTCATTATGAATTTGTTTCAAACTTTTTAATGCAATTTGCATTCTTTGAGAATAAATTCTGATTAAAACCTTACTTCTTCAGGGAGTTGGTGCATGTGTACTGCTGAAACGTATTTAAATGTTTTTCTTACCTTGGGGTCCGTGTAGCAGGCAAGCGTAGCAATGCTGCTGCCGTGCTGCCTTCAGAGGGCCACGATGGGAGCTGGCATAATGATTACTGCTTCTTAAATGTCTGTTTCATTCAGGGAAACTTGGAAGGGGTTGACTCTGGGAGTGCTGTTTATTATCCTAGCACAGCAAGCAAAGTCCCATGGAAGAAAGCAACCCAGTCTGGTCCAGCTGTAAACAGGCATTTACTGCTATAGGGAACTATAGTGTGTAGGGAACCTGTTTGGAAGAAAGGTATGATAAATTATTGCAGCAAATAAGTTCTTTGATTTTGTGTCTGGGGTCTGGTGAGCAGCAAGCAGCAGGATCCAGTTACATGTTTCTTTTCTTGGACTGTTCACTATTTTCTCATACATTTCAGCTAAACAGCTTTTAACTGTCTCACTACATTTTGTGCCATTGTAATTTCTTCTAAAGTAAACCAAACGTAATTTCAAAAATGGTATATAAAGCAAGAACTAAATTTTAATTCTGGAATTAAATTAAATTGAATTCCTGAATTCCTGAATTTTAATTCCTGAATTAAAAATATAATTCTTGCCAAAGCATTTTTCCAGGATAATTTTAGATTTATGTAAGTGCTTAGTATAGCTTGCTAAATGGTAAGGAAAATTAAGTAGCATCAGCCTTGTATGAAAGTGGGTAATATCACGTAAAAGAACTTGAATTTGTCTTTGGGGAAATATCTGCATGTTTTTGTGGTCATGGAAGCATGTTAGAGTGTGCATACATGGAAGCTAATTAATCTGTTACGGAAATTAGAAGCCAAGGTTATTTTCTAGTAATATTTTGATAAAATGTCTGAGTATACTGTAAAATAAAGGTAGCAAGTGAAAAACCACTGTGTACTGTCTCATTCGCATGCTTACCTATCTTTTTTATCTTCTGTTTTCCTTTGTTTTCGTTGCAAGTAGCTATACTTAAATTTTATTGAAGTTATGTTTGCTTAGGGAGATTATAGGAAATAAGTAGCACTTCAGTCAGTTTTTAGCTTTGAATTGTAAAATTTATTTAGTAAGTATTATTTGCAAGGGATTAAAATTTTAACATGATGTATTATTTCAGTATTTTTAAATAAAATGAGCATGGCTTTATGACATTTATGTATAAAAGGTATTTGAGCAGTTTGTAGAATTTAATGCTCTAGTTAACATGCTGCTTACTTTCTAGTTTCATTTTATGAATTCTTTTAAGTTATTCTGCTGGAAAAAAAAAAATGCACTTTTCCGTAATAGCTTAAGAGGAAACATAACATCTGTGTGTTTTTTTTCTCTACTCTATGGAATTTTTAATCATTACCTTGAATTATGAAGTGATTAAACAGTATTCAATTATAAATAAAGATCTGCAGGAAAATTAAGATTTTATTTAAGCTAATTTTAAATGTAATCTCATTGTGGCCTCAAAACAATGCAGTTAAAAATATATATTGAAGAACCTGAATTGGTTTAAAAAACCAGAATCATTTTATTGTTTGCATTGTATTCAACAAAAAGTGGTAGGCGATATCCCAGAAGAGTAGAATTTACATGTTACTTTAGCTAGAGATAATTGAAAATTTGCTTCCTAAATATGGAAGCAAAGTTCTCTGTGTATTCTCATAATAAATCTTTAATTGTTCTTCAAAATTGATTTCAGGAATATTTAAAGGTCATTAACTGAGCTTTACAAATATATAACTGTGGCTGATCATCTGGTATAACTGATAATAAAACCTTTGGCGGTTAAAATTATCTAAGGTGATTTAATACAAACAGAGATTATGTATTATATATCTTTATTTGCACACATGCACAAAAATATATTCTTGTGTATTTGCATGCATGTTTGAACAGTTCTTTTTATCAAGGGTCTTCTCCTGGATAAAATGAATTATCTCACTGGAGATTTTTGCTGTACTTAATGTATTTGTACTGCTATTCCAGGTGAGCTCTGCATTCAATTAGAGTTGCAGCTAAGAACCAAATGTACATGTTGCTGTAAACGTTCAAAATGTTAGCTCCACTGAAGCGCAGTTTAACTTGATTGATACTTGGATTTTAAAGCAAATAAGGACTAATTTTTGCCTGTGGCAAAAAATCTTTGAAGTTTCATGCCTGTGTTGAGGCTGGATTAGTTAAGCAGTAGGACTGGGGCTGGGACTGTGACCCTGTTGTGCTTGGCAGGTTGTGATAAATGGGGGAATCTTTCTTAACCTCATGGCTGAAACATTCCAGGATCAGGTTGGAGAGACAGGAGAGAAGGGAGGGAGGGTCAAAAGATGCAGGAGACTTGGTACGTTAAAAAGAAGACAAAGGATACTTGCTTGTGTTTCTGAAATAGGGGCAAATGCACAGGCTCTTGTGGGAGAAAGCACTGCAAATGTGTTGCAATATTCTTTATTGTTATTTCTGACCATTGACCTTGGTAGATGAAATTCATCCTTCACTATGCAGCTGTCTTTTTTTTTGTTTTCTTTTGAATGCTTTCAAAGCTTAGAGAATCTTGGTTGTTACATTTTCCTCAACCAAAGAGTTTTTTTATTTAATGCTTGAGATGTGTGTATAAAACCATCCAAAATAAATTGGAAAAACTCCTTGTTCCAAGTAATTGCCTGTTGGCTAAAGAATTTACTGGACGACTGCAAATATAAACAAAATGGTATGAATTTGAAAAAAACAATAAACCCAACCCATCAATTAATTGCCTGTGGAAAGCCAGTTTCAACTGCTTTACTTATAGAAATTGTAAAAAGTGAAAGATACTTTCAAATATTTTAAAATTATATATTTTAATGCGGTAGTATTAATAAAAACTCTGAAAAATTCCTTGGATGTGCTGAAGTATAGTGAATAGAAAAAATGATTCATCCTTTTATGATAAATTTCTCTAAACAATATTTTCACACTATGATATTAATAGGATTTTTATTGACTGCTGTGTTGTAAATGCTTCTGAACTTTACCTGTTCATTAATATTTCAATAATTAAATGTAAATTATACATATACAAACTAGTCTCACTAAATAGGACTTTGCTTCTATGCTGCTTACTACTATATAGTAGCAATGTGTACATTATGTGTATTGTACTTCCCTATGTATTTATTAGAAAGTATTTTACCTGTGGATTGGCTCAGATAAATTCTTCAATTTTTTTCTACTCTGAAAAAAACCCCAACCAAACTAAAACAAAAAACTCATTTCTTAGCAGCATTTTCTTCAATTTTATCAAACTGTTCTAGAGACACTGAAAACTAAGTTGACCAGAAAGAAACTAAATTTGGTTACATGGCATCACAAAAGCATGTGAAGAGGTCTTTAAATTATATCCATTTGTGAGATTTTATACTGCAACATTGTGTGTCATTTTATCTTTCCTCTAACAAATTGTTTTTTCATGAGTTAGACAACATCTGGGCCATAAAGAACTGATTGTTTTATTTTGACCAGCAAATAGTTTGAGCTGCAAAGAATTTTTTGCATCTTTACTCTAATAGAAGGAGGTTGCCAGCTTTTTTGGTTATCTGATGTAGTTTATTACTGTTACAACAGCTGCTAGAAATTGTTGCTACAATGCTAAACAAATCAGCTTCAGTAATGAAGAAGAGCAGAAATGTATGAAACTGAAGAAAAAAAACAGCTGTTCATTGTAGATGTACAGGTGACTTGGCAATTTTCAAGGTGGAATGTAATGTGCAACTGCTTATTACCTTCTGCCTCCACTTTTTTCCTCAGTTTTGTGCACACTTTTGGTTTTAATTTGTAACATAGGCATTTGTATGCTTTTTAAGTAGGAGGTTTTATTGGAATAGCCTCAGTGCACTGTACAAAAAAATACTAGTATTGTACAATTAGCGGGTAACTTCATCTTGGACTGTTTTCATAGACCAAGTTATTTGTTCATGTTCATATTCATGGATATTATCTGTTGACACATCAGATGTTTATGGCTGAATATCTTCAGTCTGCTACAAGGAGAAAAACTGCCATGGAATAGCAGAACAGGTTATTTTGTTGGTGGTTTGTGTGTTGTTTTTTTGTTGTTGTTTTGGTTTGATTTGTTTTTTGTGTTTTTTGTTTGTTTGTTTATTTGTCTTTAATTTAATTTAATACTATTTTAACATGGCCTCCATCTAACTCCCATCTTCCGTTATGCCTACATTACTGGGACTCTGTGAGCTGATAATGGGTAGGCAGGTGCTGAGTTGAAATCGTGTTCATGTTACCTTCTCATATTACCTTGCTCATCCTCCTTTCAACCTGTCTTTTGCTCTGTCCACCTGTTGCTTTTGGGCATTTAATTGAGCCTCCCATCCTACAAAGACATATTCACATACTTACTTTATTCTGAATTGTTTAATTGAAGATAATGGGCCTAACCGCCATGTTCTTACTTAGATTTAACCTTAAATTTTTGTAGGCTTCTTGAAGCTTAATAACTTCAGCTCAGGGAGTGTCTTTTGATAAAGAACTGGATACAACATAACCTCAGATAGCTGTTGCTGTTACCCTCGCTGCTGTTGAAGCATGGTGATGGCACTGATGGAAGCCCATGCAATCTTAGACAGGACTGGATCATATTCTGCAGTTATTGCGTTAGTCACAAATTGCCTATTTGCATTCCCAGACCTCAGTACATGTGCTCAGCATGGAGGTGCTCTTGCCTTTCCGGGTTGTGAAGGAGGGGAATGAATGACTGGTGTCCCCTCAAATAAAAAAAAAAAAATCAAAAAAAAAAAAAATCAACATTTAGAGCAGTAACTTTCCTTTTTCTTTCTGTCAAACATGCTGGACTTCAGCTGGAGCTGAAAAAGGCCGCCGTCTGGAGTGATCCTTGCCTGTAGCTGCAATAAAGCCTCCCCTTTCCTGAAGCCTGATCACAGCAAAACTACCCTGTGAACACTTGCAAGATCATTTAACTGAAGTTGTCATTTTCGTCCACGTACAGTCTGAATTCAGATCAGGATGTAGAACTGAATTGCTTTAACAGAGAAGTTAGATGATCTTTTTTGATCTGTGAATAAATCAGTTATATTTTATCATCTTTATGATACTCTTTTGTATACGACACTATCCACTATCTACAGTTGTCATTCCTGAGAGATGAAGGATCCAAAAGACACAGAAGTGACATGAATCCTTCTTAATAGATAGTTTCATCATCTGTGGTGAGGATGAGGACTTGATGGATGGGTGATCATGTTGTTGACTGCTCTTCGGTATCTGTATACTCCTAGGTAGAAGCTAGGAGAGCAGAACAGAAAGGAGGAGATGAGCAACGAGGTGATTTTCTCTAAGTGAGGGCTGGAAAAGCTGTGACAAATGTTTTTTGATCTTAAAGGAGAAAGATAATTTTTCTGGGAAGGCAGATGTGTCAGGAGAGAAGTTGCCCTTTGTTTCTGGGGAGATCTGTAGGTAAGCTCTTGGGCGAGCTAAGGGAGAGCTAGATCCCAGTAAGGCACCAGCATTTTCAGAAAAGAAAAGTGTCTTGTGGCAGAGATACTTGACTTGTGGTAGAGAAATCAGTGCTAGCAGTAGAAATACATTGTCCTGTTGCTTGTACAAGATGGTTTCCACATGAAGAGAAAACAGCATGTTTTATTATGCTTTATGGCACAGTACTATATGCCTTTAACAAAATAGCTTGAAGTATTTGCATGATGTATTTGCAACATGGCCAAGTTAACACAGCCATAGGAACATTAACTTTTGAACTTCCTGACTTTCATTGCTTTAAATTTCAGCTTCAAAGTTTACTTTTTTTTTTTCCCTTGCATTTGTTGGCCCTGGTTAGTTTTGAAAAGTGGGAGGAAAGAAAATCAGTTCAGGTTTTCTCAGGGGGCACTGAATTCTATGCATAGAATGGGAGATGACTTGCTATTCCTTTGAATATTAAACGATAACTGCAAAGCAGTTTCGATAACACCTAATTTGCTTATGATTTTTCTGAGGAGCTGAGGAATCACAAGATTAATGCTAAAAACCGTTGCACAGTATGGCTCTTTTCCTACACCCCTCTATGATTTTCTCCTGAAAAGAGATCAGTGGTATCTGGGAATTTAAAAGCAAATGTTTGAAAGCAAACACTTAAAACTATAACAATTGTGTGATTGCAACAAATCTGGAGGAGATCATGGGACCATAACTGGAGTAAAAGCAGTAAACATTTTTTCTGTGTCTAGATTCAGAACAGTATCTTCTAATTGATTTCCAGTTCGGAGATACCAGGGAGGCACAAAAGGGTATGCTTGCAGATTCAGATGCACGGAGACATACTGCTGGCTTGAAAAGGCAAAAAAAAAGCCAAGACCTTGTCTTTGGGAGGGGAGGGAAGGTGTGTGTGGGGAGGAAAGGGCATTAGAGAGAGAGGGAGGGAGAGACAGAAAAAAGAATGAGGGATTTCCAGTGCTTGTGTTTTAGTATTTCTTCCTGAATCTGACTTAGGCAATAAATGAGCTCCAGGCTGGTGGAGTTTTGCTGCCTTTGGAACTGCTGAATGGGAAGCTAGCTCCTTTTTTTTCTTTCTTTCTGGGAAGGGAGCCAGGCTGGTGGCCCATCCTCCCACCAGGGCAGGGGAAAGTGTTCTGTGAGCTCTGAGCTATTAGGTAACTCAGGCTGAAACAAAAAGTCCTATTGTGGTGTGGCATTTGCCCTGCCTGCCCCAGCAGTTAAAGGAAAGCATATTTCCTTCTTTCATCATACACAAACAAACAAAAAGAAAAAAAGAATGCCAATTTTTCCCACAGTGCATGTAAAAATGCATTTCAAAATGTAGCGTGTAGTACCTTACAGGTTCCAGTTGCTTAAAATATGACTTGACTGTCACACCCTCCGATATTTTTTAAAAGTGCGCTTATGCCAAAGGCAATTTAAAATGTGTTTTAAAAATGTTTGCAGGTACAAAAGACTTGAAAGAAGCTTAGAGCTCTGAACTGAGTGACCCCATAAATCATGCTGCAAAAACAAACATGTAGGAAACCCTTCCACTATCAAGAAACTACCAGGTTAAGTTTGTCCTCAAAGATAGCATACAAATGAGAAAACAGGAGTTAAAGTTGTCTCGGATGTTACCAGTTTGTGTCATAGATGCACCTTAATGCCACCTCCTTCTGTAAAACTTTTCAATAGAAACACAGTTTTATATTGGATAATTTTTTTCTGATTTAAGTAGCACAGAGGCTTCTGTCAATGATAAGACTGTGCAGTATTCCTGAAGGAAGCAATTGTTATGGTCTCCCTGTAAGTATCAAAAAGGCATTTATCTGGATTGATTAAACCCCTGGTTACTTTACTGTCTGTGCACTGTGTGCACCGGCAAGAGCTGTAGAGTGTCACTGCTCATCATTCCAGCCTGGCGAAATAAGATCTAGGGAAACACCGGACTGCTTTGCAGTTCTTGGCTTATCTATAGGCTGGTTCCTGTCAGTTTCATCCACAGTATTCTCTGCAAAGGTTTATGCAGAAAATCTAAGACGTTGTGGGAGTGATGAAGAGTGTCATCTCAAAAAGTGAAAACATTTAGCAACTAGTATGTGCTTTATAAGTCTTAGCACCTTCTGAAAATGAATAGTCAAAGACGGGTTCAAAGGAGCTGAGGCTCTAAAGCGTGAAACTTCAGCAGCAACCATCTCTCCTCATGCTGTAGTTAGTGTTGCAGACAAAGAGAATTTCATGGAAGGTGTAATGAGACTCACAGGCTGTGTGGTGGCAGTAGGCACTCCCTCACTCTCTGGCAGCCCCAGTTCCATTTCCTCTGTGTTTTCCCCACTACCTGTCCTCTTCAGCAGTCAGCAGAGAGTAGCAGCCATTATTCACAATTAATTTTGGCCTAATTCCTCTCTGTCTGAAGCAGATGACTAATTCAGGCCTGGTAAAATACATCTGTAACTTTCTGTTAAATGTAAAGAAAGCCTTGGTTGACAAGCCTAGGTGGATTTAGATGCCTAAACTGCAGGTATTTCATACTGGATGAATAATCCTTCTGGATTATTTTTCATTGTAAGTTAGATGCATGCCACATAGTGTTGCAGCCCAGAGATACTCCTGTATTAGTCTGGGGAGAGGTGCAGGAGACAGGAGGGTAGCAGTGATGCATTTCATCATGAACATGTCTATCTTAGGAAAGATGTGCATGGAAAACAGAAAGAAATTATAATGGAATAGGAATGGCTTCCCCTGTTCCCATTCCTTCCCCTTACACCTGTGCTGTGCTATGCGGTTGAAGCCCTCACTTAGTATCTGAAGTGTTGTTATTTCTTCCATTTCTAAAGGCATGGAAACACGTCTTAAACATGAAGTCTTATCTATTGCGCTACATAAAATATAAATGTCAACTTCAGCAACCTGCTTCCATACTCAAAACTTGTAAATAATTTGCATTTTAATTTCATTTTAAAAGTTTTACTATATTCAAAACTTGAGATCTATTTTGATAAGAGTTGTCAATTTGAGTTGGTGGCATAACAATTGCATTAATAAGAAAATGGAAGATTGTCGAATAGTTAAACCTAGTTCAGGTGATGACTGGAAAACTTATTTTCACTGAAGACGAGCTCATATAAACTTACTAACCCCCCCCCAAAAAAAACAAACCAACCTAAAAGCAAAACAAGTTTAATAGTGAATTTGAAATTAAGTTGATTCCTATAGCATGTTTTTCTTCATTCTTCCATTATGATTAGAACGCATATATTCAGATCTGCCAATATCAATAAATCTACTTTAGGATATGATTCAGTTAAAATACAGCTATGTAGAGTCTCTGCACTGGAAAAATCAGGGAAAAAAAATCAATTTTCTAGTGCTTCAAGGTCTTCACTGAACAGTAGCATCAGTGTTTCATCAGTGTTTGGATTTTTAGCTAAGTCAGAAACCTACTTAAAACTCGATGGTGAGTAACTATATAGTATTACATTTTCATGCTTACTTTAATTTCATATTGCATTTTCATACAAACCGTTGATATATAATTATTATTAGGTTTAAGTAACTGAAATCCTTATGAAACCTATGGAAGTGTAGCGTAATAATGATTCACTGGGAAGAATTCAGAATTTGGGACTATCTAGAATTCTTTTCAGATCTTTCTCTAGGTGTCTCCAGCATTTGTTTGATTTTGCAGAATCTTCCCTGAGATTCTGTCTTGATGGGCCATATATAGCTATAGTATTATTTGAATTTAGCAATCAAAAACCTGCTTTATTCTCAATAATTTTTGTGTATTTTTAAAAAATCAATTAAAAAGTACATGTATATTCATAATGGCTGCAATTTTTTTAGTAAATCCTGGCACTGTAACTTAAATTTTCTCTTGCCCTGTGTTTGTAGAGCAAGATAATGTCATTATTTGTTCTATGGTAGCCATGAAAAGTGTCATGGTAGCAATGAAAACCTTTATTATACTAAGCATTGTGCAGACAGTGTTGGTGCTAAGGTTTTTGTTGTCAAGATGATTATAAAACTGTATGTAAATAGTGTCAAGGTCAGCATCTAAAAGATGTTTGAAGGAGAAGTTTTCTTTGCTACTCATTCTCATAGCAGTGTCACAGACATCCTGAGCCATATTCTTCTCATATATTTCCATCAAACTATTCCACTGAATGCCCATCCTCTCCTGGGGCTACTACACAGACATGGTCCCTTCCCTGGGCAGTGAGTAGAAGCTGATGAGCTTTCACCAGGGTAATTTGCTGTAATTTGCATCCAGGTTCTACAGATCAATCAGAAGTGGTATTAGCACAGGCTGAGGAAGCACTTAGACATGCTTTGAGATGTCTTTGTGTCTGCAAAAAGTACTTTTTCCTCTTCTTTCCCTTTTCATTCTTTTCTCCTTAGTATTAGAGCTTCCATAGCTCCACCATGCAGAACCACTTCCTCCAAGCCCAAAGCATTGAAGGCTCTACTCGACCCTGTTACATGCCCACTGATCTGGGAGGGATGCCCGAGGCTATATTTGATGCAGTAGATGGGGGAGCTCAGAAAATGCATTGCCAGAATAATTTACTGCTGATGTTGCAAGATTTTTCAGCTGTGCTTAAGTGTTAGAAGGGATTTCTCACCTGTGTTGCATTGTGAGTTTAATACCATGAGCATGTGTACGATAATACCTCTTAGAGCAGGACCAGTTCATGGTTTAGCATGTAGTGTAATAATGTCCAATAAAATCATGTTAAAAGGATGTTAATGTTGCAAAGGAAAACATCAGAAGCAAGGAAATGCCAGAGTTAATATGGCCTGTGGAAACCCAGTCTCTTACACATTATGGTGCAGATCTTACATGGCATACTAGGCTTTCCAAGGGGACGTCTGCTTTTTTTCAGTGAATGTGCAGTTAGATATTAGTTTTTTATGTTCCTCAGTCTATACTTGTTAAACACGAAGCATCCAAAGTCCATACTTAATATAAAATCATTTGTCATGTAAATATTTCTAGTATACCTGAATCAAAGTTCTTCGGTGCTTAATAAATGCATTGTTTTCACAGTGCCCTCGTAGTATGGCACTTATAACTGTGTTCATATTTGAAATCTGATGAATCAAGTCAAAGATTAAGGCATATGTTTAGAATGCTGACTAGTTTTTTCCCCAGTTTGAGTCAAATTAGACCTTCATATTTCTGGATAAGCATAACATTTATACATCATCTTCTAAGTTCAAAGTATAGTTTCCCAGCTTGGATTACTTGTTAGGTGTCCAGGGCAGTGGAGCAGCAGAACTAGGCGATTACTCTGGACAGACTGGTCACTGAAGACTTTACTAGTGAGCTTCACAGATACCTGATGAATGCTCAGTCTTGTGTTTGTGGTGTTAGTCCTAAATCTAATTAGAGGAGAGCAAACTGTGCTGTGCTATCTCATACCAACCAGCCCCAGTACTCTTCCACTGTCTGCACCCCACCTGTACATCTGCCACATTTTTCTCACCTGGCTTCTGCTCTCCTCTAATTTTGCCATGTTCAGATCCCATTCTTTTATCCCCAGTTTCTGTTCCATCTTCCTTTTCCTGTTTTTCTGCTGTTCCTCTCTGCATTTGAGTTTAGAGGGTTGTTCTGTTTCGGGGTATTACCTGGATACCTACATGGTGAGAGATGAGGCTGGCAGTGCAAGGAGGGACAAATTCATTAATGCCACTCCCTTTCTTGATGTCCCTGGTGCTCTTGGTACTCAGAAGTAATCCTAAATTTTACTTGGTGCCAGCCTCTTTGAGGTGGAGAGTATCTAGTGCAGATAAGGTCTTCAAAAGTTCAGAAGCCAGACTACAACAAGAGTCCTCTTGTTGCTGTGAAAACAGGGCTTTTAGAAGCTTATGAACTGAGACAGATTTGGGCACCATTTCACAGAGATTGTGATTCCTGAGTACCAGTACAGCTTGGACTCCCCCCACTTCCAGCTTTGGTATTCTGTTTCCAGCAGCACAGTGGCGTGACTTCTAAAATATGAACACAAGAGCATGTTTTCTCAAAAATTTGGATCTAAGGACTTTAAGCTGAAGCATTTCAAACATTTTGGAGTAGGCAGCCAAGGTAGGAGATTTCAGTGCAGTTTGACAAAATTCAAACCCTACTGAAAGTGGTACCTTGCCACTCTTGTGAATGGTTCTCAACAAGCTTATAAATAAAATGATGAGAAAACCTGTGCAAAGGGGGGGGGGGGGGGAGAAGGAAAATAGCGCAGTAGTAAAGAAAAAGGTTCTTTTTGTAGCATCTAACACAAGAATGTAAATGAATGTGGTGTTAGTGAACGTTAATTATTTTGAAAACAGCAAGGCAGATTAAGAGGGAAAACAGCACAGCTGAAGACAAAGGAAACAATATTTAGTCTTTGTTCAGAAGTTTTCATAGTGATTTTCTGTTCACCTTCAAGGGTGGCGTAATTTTAGGAATAACAAAATGTGTGTTGCTACTTGAGTAGTGTTAAGGACCAGTGGTGTTCATTCCATATGGCGACTTGAAAGAAAATCACATGCCTGTTCGTCCTTTAAGAAATAACTTTTTTATTTATTAAATCTTTTCTCTCAAAGAGGGACCCTAAAGATATGCAGTGAAGTTTACATTTAGTCTCAGAGGAAAAGACAAGTCTGTATCATGTGCTTATGTTGCACATTTCCTCAGAGAATGATTATCTATATACCAAGCTGAAAACCTGAAATACACCTATTAAAAAAAACCAAAAACAAACCAAAAACAAACCCCACAAAAAACCAACCAAACCTTGTTTTCATTGCAATATTCTTGAATATAATACCTTTTTTTTTCCCCCAAGTTTGTAGCACCTCACAGGAGGTGAGTCTTTTTGGTACAATTTGTCCATGGCTTTTCTGCTACTCGCTTTTAAGGTATACCAAAATATGTCTTTTTTTTACAAAGGCAAAGCATAATCTGTCAGCCATTACTTTGTAAAGTTGGTAAAGGCAAGATGCAGTAGTAGTGGGAGTAGGGATAGGACAACTCATCTGTAAGTACTCAGCTATTGCTTAACTGGGAGAACTCATCTTTGTCCATAAAAAACAAGGCTCTTATATATTGTGTGTTAAAAGTACTGAGATAGCATTAGTATATGTTTGAATTATCTTTGGGCTTCTGTGGCAACTTCCACCACTGGACCACCACTTTGCAAAATCAGGGTGTTGGAATGTGGTCTGTCATTGTCAGACTCTCCAGCAACTGGCTGAAGACAGTGGTTGAGCTTTTCTAACCTGAAAGTTCCTAACCTGAACTTTCCTAACTAGTTTAAATGTGGCAGGCAACCTGTCTGTTGCTGGCAAACACACAAATGGCAAAGGAATTGGAATGAAATGTATAAATGCCAGTAAATGTAACAACAAAGAGATAACAAAAATAGCCTGGAAGTGAATATATGCTAAAGGGACAAAGAAAAAGGACCTTTCCTAGGATTTAAATAAATTGGATGTGTTTATATTTTTAATTAATTTTAGTTATGTAATTTAATTATATGTAATGACTTTATTTTTTATAATTAGAGCTGATACTTCTAAATACATTGTATTTTTAATTTTTTTCAATTACATTTCATGTGTAAAATTAAAAGGTTCTTTTTTCTGGCCAAGTCTTCCTGTAACTCTGTTGAGACAATCTACTTCTGAAAGTACACACTTCCTCTCAAGGAATGTTTCAATTCCAGTCTTTTTGAATGATTCTGAATTTGGTTTTTGAACAGTTGCCTGTGATGTTGACACTTGGTATGCTAATTGAATGAGTATTTCTCTTGTTTGTATATTAACAGACACTGTGGGAATATTTCTTGATATTTGATCATGTGCTTTTATCTCAAGTATTTTACTGTATTTCAGATCTAACATTACTTTAGTAACAACGTAATGAACATAAAACTATAGCAGTGAAGCTTGCATATAAATGTTTATGAAATAGTGCCTGTGAGTTTTGGAGTTTGTGACCCTTCACTCACGCTGAGTTGCTGCACCTTCACACCTCTGTGTAGCATGTTCCAACTGCCAAGTCCATCGAGTAGCACAGTAAGAACAGTGAAGAAACAATCCAAGAAGAGCAAAATCAGTGGTGATGAAACAGAATGTTTGAGGGAAGATATCTACAGAAATCTGTTTAATTGTTGAAAGTCTTGGTCAAAGTTTTAAGTGTAATTTTTTTATATATATATATTTTACAAAAGGTGATCTTGCACACTCATCCCTGTCTGTTACAAGGAGGTTGGAACTAGATGATCTTTAATGTCCCTTCCAGCCCAAACCATTCTATGGTTCTATGGCTTTTTCAGTATCTAGAATGCAAGTGAACCACAAAAATGACCATCTGTTGTACCATGCTTGTACTCAGACATCTGTGAGTCATGCTGCGTGGCATTCAGCTGAAGTATTTAGGGAAAATACTTAGCATTAGCCTAATCCTTTTTCTGTTGGAGTTGGTGAGTATTTTGCAAGTGACTTCAGTAGAAGTGAGTTACCGTTGGAATTCTTTTGTTTGAAATGCTTTTAAAGTAGCAAAAATGCATAGAAGAAGTTGTGATGCATAGTATTAACAAAAATTGTCATTGAACACTTACAAAGAACATGGAAATGTTCTTTATATTGTGTCAGTCACATCAAGGGAGTCTGAGTGACTAGAATGTTTCTAGGTAGCTTTAAAGAATGGAGTTTTGAAACCTCCCACACAGCCCTGGATTCTGCATTAGCACACAATTGAGCAAAGTGGTTTTTTGTCTGCTGAAAGTACAAGAAATTTATATTTCCAAAAGGTACAATTAAATTTTTTGCAGGATATCGTGAAGATCCCAAGGAGATACCTAGTCTGCAGGAGAACATTTTTCTCTTTTTATTTGAAAGTGCTGGATTTTTTTCAGCATTAATTAGCCTACACCAATGTATTGTAAAGATTAAATTGGGAGTTGAAATACCTTTTATGTAATTATGCATTGGAATTATGAGTGAAAACGGTGTATGTGTTCTTTGATGCAATAGGAAAATGCAGTTAACATACAGTTAGCAGATTCACAAAATGAAAATTAATGTATGAGTTACTTAGCTAACGTTGCACTTTGCCCCAGAATCTGGTGTTTATTATTGTGAGCTTTAGCAGGAAACAGAAGCTCTATCAATTGGGCAAACATTTCTTCACTGAGCTGAGAACAGTATGGCTTTCTCGTTTCGAAGTGGGGAACCTGATTCTTTGGTTTCTTTGTTCCTAGTTAGACTACTCCCGGGCTATTTTAGCCGAACATTTTACATACTAATGGAGCCTGGGGAAGTGCAGTTGGCAGCTGTTCATGGGATAATAATGAAACACACTGTTTAGTCCTGCATACTGCTGCTGTAAAATGCGGGAAGTATTTTATAGAAATCATGGTGAACAGAGCTGGATCCGCTTTAAGCGCTGTAAGTGCGTGAACTGTGAGCAAGGAAGTTGTGTTTCAAGTGAAAGTAACTGGCACTCATTTGCTTTTGCAGGTAAAGAAACCGTGTACAGAATCAGATGCTTCAGAGCCGCCGAATCCCAGGTATGGTACGGGAGGGCAAACACTGACTCACTGCAGTGTGGTGGCGGGGTGTGAGGTGGAGCTCTGCTGCGGGTACATAACAGCAAAGCATGAGAGACATAATTTTATATAGAATGAATGGATGGGTCAGTTTTAATTGATTTCACTCTGGAAGGGTGTTTTTCTCCCTTTTTCCCAGTTAAAGATGAGGGCTAGCGTCTAGGTTTTTGAGGTTTGGATAGTGCCATAGCACTGCATTGTCATTCTCATTTTAAAAAATCACAGACTATTAAATAGTGTAGGGAAATCTGTGTAATCAAATCACACTTTCTTTTTTTATCCCTTTTCTGCATACCTGAGTCTTAAAGTTTATTGGTAATGTAGTTTATTTTCAGTGTTGGCAGTTCAGTCTTTATTTGGGAAAATCCATCTTTTTCTAAACTTCTTAGTTTTCACCTTGTGCAAAACATACCACTGTGTTCTTAAGTTGGGACAAGGCCATACATACTTTCAAAAGAAACATTTGAAACAGTCTTTTCTAATTTCATGTACATGGGTAAAAGGAATTGGATTTAACTTCCCTGTTTTCCACATGTGTATGGATAATTTTGAGCAGGTGAAGTAGTAATTGTTTTAGATTTGTCATTAAGCATACATCTGGCTGTTAATTAGTAAGCTGTTGAGCTACAGCATATTATTTGCTTCAGTTTCCAGTCGTTTACAGTGCTTTTTGTCTATTTTTGTTTAGCTTTTGTTTAGAAGATCTGTTTCAGTTTCGCTGAAACTCATATGCTTTAATTGTGAGTGGAGAACCACAAAACAAACCTGATGTCACACTAGCATTGTGAGTAAAGCTCAGAAAAGCAAAGTAATCCAAGATTTGCTTCCTAATCCCATCCTTCACCATGTCTTTGTGCCTGTGTTGCAGTAGGACCATCTCGTGTCACCTGCAATATCCAAGGCCAGTACAATATCTATAGCTTGAGCTGTGCTGTGCGCCAGCTGAATTTCTTTGATTAGTTTATGTCAGGCATAATCACAGCCTTTCATTTAGTTCTCTTAAGAACTGAATGTATACAGGGGAATACAAAATTTGATGTCCAGATACACTTCCAGTGAAGTCATTAACAGTTTTGCCCTGGACTTCGGTAGAGTCATGTTTTGCCTGTCAGTCCTTGTTTAATAACTTCTAAATGAAAAAATGTATGCTGTGCTGCTGCTTTGGATTAAAATTTATTGTAAGGGGCAAGCTCTTTCCAAATACTTTGGTGGCATGGAGGATGTTAATTTAGCAAAACACTTGTGCATGTTCATAGTTTCAAGTATCTTGCTTGTCCAAATAAGACTGGTTTATCTCAGGTCTTCAAAAATTATGAAGTCCATAGTCTGATTAATTTCATTAGAATATGATATTGCAACAAACCTGAGGACCCAGAATGGAATGTACCATCATTACTTCTGCACATCATAGAATCCTAGAATCAACAAGGTTGGAAAAGACCTTAAAGGTCATAAAGTCCAACTGTTATCCCAGGACCACCAAGTCCATCACTAAATGTTTACGTATTAAAGTGAGAAACACTATTTTGAACATCTCCTTTGCATTATCCTTTTTAAGCAGGGGATGTGGAGCTAGATGATCTTAAGGTCCTTTCCAACCCTGACTATTCTATGATTCTATGATTCTGTGATTATCAGACAGCATATATAATAGTTATAACTGAACTAAGCCCTCTCAGAGTAGCTCCACAAGGGAAAAAAGGAAAATAGAGTTCTATAGAATGTTCTCAAATTCAGAATCCTGACATGCAGGCTTCTGCCAATTATAAGTATTAAGGAAACACACTGAAATCCCAATCACAGTTAGTTAGGAAAATCCTTTTACAAGTTCTTTCATAGTCAGTTTGTGGTTATTATGAGCTGTAGTTAAATTCTTTGTACCAACTCTGAGGAATAGAATACTTTTTTCCTCCTGAGTGCTAAAGGGAGCCCAGATTACAAATAGTCAATCTGGAGGCTAAATACAGTAGTTTCATCTTTTTTTTTTTTTTTTAGGGTGTATTTTCAAGCAAAGATACTTTTCATTTTGTGCTCCACAGTCACACTCTGAGGGTATATGAGATGCAGTTGGAGTTAATGTTCCTCAGCTGAGTGGGTGCAGTGCTGTGCATACAGCCTGCAGTGGGATTGTCTTTGGTCAGATCTGAATCCAAGATTTGACTTTGGTTTTGAGGCATAATCCCTGTCAGAGCTTTGTCTGGAGCGGCGCTAGAGGGCACCGCGCGGCGCGTAAAACTTGAGAGCAAGGTATTCTTCTCTAAACAAGGCTTAAGTGAAAACATTGCACATAAAATGAAACGTCAGCACAAAAATGAATGCTGGAGACGCACAGCCTTACGGAATAGCTCCTGGCTTGGGACCTAAGGCCAATATCATTCATTTATTTAGCTAGCTTTATAGTCTGTTGGTTTTGGATTTGAAACTATTACAATAAATGCAGATGGAAAGTGTTTTTACAGTAGGGAAGTAATTAAATTGGGTGTGGGAACTTTGTCAGGAGAATTCTTGGAGTGACATGTGTGTATCAGCAGATTCTTTGTCTTGCTTGGCTTTGGTTTGTCTTTTAGAAAGAAACATTCGAAATGCAGATGTGACTAGTAAATTTCTTTTTAAGGGTATTTACTAATCTATGCAGTATATCAAAAAATGGCTTCCAGAAATATCCAGCTATACATGCAGTAAAAGTCAGCCTTGCAAGCACTTTCTATAAATAAGAAAGTGATTATATTGACAGACAGGTAAACTGTGCAGATAGAGAGGGAACCATAGTTAATTGAAGTCATGGTGGATAGGTGAGTTGTTAACACAAAAGGAAATATGCATAACTTTCCAGTATCTCTGTCACAAATTTTGACTGAGAAATGATTTTGTCTTACAAATTCTGTCAAGATTCTTGGGAGTTATTTGCCAAATCCCTATGAACTAGTTGTGATTTTATTCCCAGATGTTTAGTTATTATCCCTAAATGGTGGTATTATGCTGAATCATGGTGGTATTGTGCCTGTGTCAATATTATGGCATTTTTTTCTTCATAATTTTGTAATAAAAATCAAATTCACCCTCAAGTCTGGATAGCCATCCAGTCATGCAAAATGCTTACACCTTCCTGGAGCTGATGGTGTGTGAGACAGAGGCAGTAAACAGTTGGGACTTGCCAGCTGTCTTACTGCGGGTCTGGACGAGACAGGCAACATGCATGAGCAGTGGTCCAGCATGCTGGCCCTGCATCAAATTCACTAGTAAGTTTAGGAAGATAAATTCCTGTGTGCAGAGCCTATAAACATACGTTGCTATTAATTTTCTTATATGATGGATATATATTTAAATGGTACAAGGTCCAAGCACGCTGAATGGCTCCAGCATGAAATTCAATGTTACACAAGAATTGCTGAAATCTAGTAGAGTTACTTTGTTTGCAGTTATTAATGAGCTCCATTTTTATATGGATAATTAAATAAGCCATTTGAATTCTAATTTTTGTTGCTTGAAAATTTGCAAACTACACTTATAGCTTCAACCTTACTCCCCCACCCCTCCCCGCCCCTGACCTTAATGTGGAAAGGAGTTAAACACTAGAACTATATGTGATTCTGAATTCTGGTAAAATGATAAATACCAAGTTCCAGACTTCTGCTCACACTCAGATACAGCATGTTCACTTCAGCTCCATATCCCAGGGCAGTGTCTTTCTTTGCAGCAACAAACTGCTTGATAAGTACATGTCTGCTACCCCCAAATCCTCTTCCTCCTTCCCACCAGACCTGCCAGAGGCTCTGCTGTAAGACTAAAGTCACATCAGGAATTGAGATCTGACAATAAATACGGGTTTTCTGGGCTATAAAATGAAACAGGGAGGAGAGAAATGAGGGAAAGGAGAGCAAGTCCCTGCAAATGGAAATCTAGCAGGGTCTTCTGCTGCTTCTTCAAAGTCCACTGACTGCAGAGGGGACGGAGGGGGAAATCATGCTTTTTTTACCCTTTGGAGAGGATAGAAGAGTCTGCAGAAGAATGAGAAGATTTTATTGACAGCTGAGACACAGTTTATTTTTTTTTTCTGGAAAATGGCCATACATTTCATATACTTTGCCTCTTTAAACCATAATCTTTATATTACGAAGATTATATCTATGGGGGAAAAAGGGAAAACTTGAAATTTCTGACAAGTATTTTTTGTAAGCTTGGGATGAAAATTAGCTGACTAACTTGTGAAAATATATGGTGGTGCCAAAACGACATCACTTTTGTATTCACAGAAAATCAATGAACCTTTGTATTGGTAGGTTAAAGCAGGTCCTACGGAGTAAGAAGCCCTCTGTTCTTGTTGAATAATTTTTGCTATAAACCTGTGGATCTGGTCTCTCAAGATATATCTGTTCGTCCTGTCTTGTCTTTTCCTTTATATACTTTTTCTTTATTATTACTAAAAACAAAAGAAAGAGAAAATATGCCACTCTCCAGCAGATCCTCCCTTTTAAAGCTTTATCAGATGCTGTAAGAAGAGTGTAATCAGAGCCATTATAGCAATTGCATTAGTACCAGCTAGACAAAGTTGCTATGTATTACCGAACTACATATTCACTGGTGATGATCACTGGTAAATACTGAATCATATGCACAGACAGAGTTGCCAGATAAACAGGCTGTCCAAAAGAGCACAGAGGAACTTTTTAATGTGTTTGAAAAAGTCTCCAATATTTCAATTTAATATGGGTTTCAATGAGGCCTTTAGCACAGATTGCAGCTGTTCATCAGATGATTGCTGTCCTTGGCTTCCACACCCATGCTGCTTAGAAGTGCACCAGATAGTAAGATTTAAAAGGTGAATTCCTATTTCTGTTTCTTCATCTTAAAAGTCTTCCTTAAAACTTCTGAATGAGAAATAGACTTTCACGTTTTCTCACTGGTCTCATTTTGATGTTTTTATCTTGTTCAGGATGTAGAGTGCATGTACATGTCCAGAGACAATCACTGTCATTAATGCATTCTCAAGTAAATATATGGTATTGAATGTCAGAGCTACCACAATTTTCATATTCAGTTACTTGACCAAGGTTTGTTTCCTCTTCAATTTGGGGACACTGTTGTGAATACAGTGTTCACTATACTTACTGTGTCTGAGCTGTGCTAATACTACATGAGTGCCCTACTGAACAGTGCTTCCATGGCCATCTGTATGTTTAACAAAACTGAAAAAGCAAATAACATGTATCTTCCTCATCTTATGCTAGACAACAGACCATCAAAACGATCTCATTCTTAGAAGTCTGGACTGTGTAAAATACCCCTGAGATTTCTTTTTCATTGACTAATTCCCTCAACAGACCCTTCACAGGCTTATCTCAGGATGATGCTAATAATTCTTGATTCTTTCAGTCATGTATTGGCTTTATTTTAATGTCATGTAATTATCTATATTTACCAGATCTAACATTATAACTCCTCCACCCAAACCCAAGCTTTACTGGTGTCTGACAGATTCTGTGATGAAGCTGTCATGCCTTTCCCATGACAGTTTGAACACAGTTGAAACTGCATACCAGTTCTGTGTACCATACTAGGAGAGTGAGACCAGCACTACCTTCCCATTCATTTGCAGTTCAAAGGAGAAACAACAAATAGTTGTTGCTACATGGTAAAGAGGAGCTTTACGATTGAGCTGCCAAGCAAGAAAAGCCAGCAATAGCTATGGAAGTTGTCATTAAGGTTACAGCAATTTTAATAGAAAAACAAAAAATAGTATTAGTTACGGAGTAAAAATGGGGAAGTTCAGACTACCAAATTTTCGTGTGTTGTTTTGTCACATTACAGTCCCTCATTTGCTTCTCATCCATGTCTTAAAAGTTTTTTTTAGAAGGTAAGGGTTTGTTGTCTGTAAGCCATATGTAGCTTATCTTGGTTAGAGGATAATTTAAATGCTTTTCTGAGTCAGGAGTAGTGTAGCTCCACTGTTTCTCACACTAATGAATCTGTGGATAAATGGGCTTCATTTAAAGAAATGAGATATTGAGAGGACTCTGATTTAGACTCTGAAGGTGAGATTAATCTCATGCTGTAGTAGATGTGTAAAGTAGGCACTTCTGAGATGCCATTTATGTGATGTTTCTGTTGATTGTGAAGACAGCATGCTGTATACCTCTTCTCCTAAGCAACCATGCAGGCTGCACGAGAAATCACCTGTTGCACTGCTGATTTATTACGGGAACACCAGCTAGATACACAGTGTGAGAATGTGGAGTGGAATGGAAGCATTTATTTTGATTTTACAGATTCTGCTTTTCTGCAAAACCGTTCATTTCCAGAAGGGAATACATGCAAAAATATTATTCTCTAGCCAGGAAAAAACACTTTGTGATTAGCTGCTAGTTTTTCAACTTTGCTATGAAAGGACAGAGTAAATGAAGTTGAAAAAGGTTGCCACCAGCAATTTTGGAAACTTCAGGAAAAAATCCAGTTAACAGGAGGGATAGTATGTGTTTGTTATAATATAATATTCATGTCACTGAGGCCACTATATTTATAAACACTTCACCTAAGAGAAATGTTTGGCAGGATCATGCCCAGACTTCTCAGTCAGTACAGTGGCTGGCAAAAAAGGAATCACAATTTTCCAATTTTAAAATAACTACGTTGTGGAATAAGATTTCTCATAAAGGCTGCATCCTGGGACACTCAGGCTTAGCCTGAGAGAGAATGTTTTATACAAATCTGCTACGTATTAAAGGTTTGGTGCGCTTATTTAGACTGCGTGACTCTTAGGCAGTCAGAGTCAAATCAGAATAAGTGAAATGACTATGCAGATACATCTAACTGAATGACATACAGCATCCACGACAATTGCGCGACAGTTGCTATAAGGAGTATGTTGCCTTGCTATCCATGTCTTATTTTCAGGCATGTACTTTTCAGGCAGCATAAGTCATTCCTATTTTTAGAGCTGGCTGTGTGGTATCTCTCTGCCTGCTCTATGCTGATGTTCTCATTTGTTAACTTTAGAAACTCTGTCTTCTGATTACCAAAGGCCTATTGTAGCTAGTCACTGTCTGCCCATTGGTTTTTGTTGGCTCTGGATCAAGCCCCCAAAGAGTTCTAAAAATATGTATGATATGTTTACAGAAATTACAATAATCTATTTAGAGTGCAAACATATGGTAACTGATGACATCACAGGGAAGTATTCGAATAGTTTATATTAACAGATCCCTGTGGCTTTAACAATATAATTAATGTATTTTTTATATTTAAGGTCTGTTATAAATTCCTGGGTTTTTTGTTAATATCATAATAACGTATTTTCTGTTATATTATTAATAATTTCCCTGTATGTTCCCAAGCCAGATCATGTCAGTGTTAAGATTTGCATTAACCTGAATCAGTGTTGGGTCAGAATTTGGAATAAATGAAAGCAACAAAACCCAAGAAGTTTTGAACACTTTTTGGAAATTTGTATCACCTTCTTAAAAAAACCAAACCAAACCAAAAAATTGGATAGCAAGATTTTAACAGAAGTGTTTGTAGAAGTAATTTTGGTATTTGGATTTACCCTTAAGTGTCTGTACATAGTCTTTTTGTCCAACATCACATACTATGAAAGATAAGACCTTTCTAGTATAGGTTTGTGCTATTGGAATGAAAGAACCAACCACCACTAATGATTTAAATGCTATTTCAAAATAGAAGAAAATCAAATGCTTTTGGAAATGAGATAAAGATCTCTGAGAAAGAGAGAAACGTGCTACTCTAACAGTTCTCAGTTTATTGTTGTCTGTTGGTAGCAATATGTCTTATTTATGAGAAAGAGTAGATAATACATAATAATATGCAAGTGCCTGCTGGAGTCTATTAATTTAAATTTAAAGGATTTGTTTTATTTGCTGTCCCATTAGAAACAGGCTGGCATTCCTGTTGGCTTAGGTGTATTTTGAAAATTATTAAAATCATATTGAATAATGGCTTAAACCACCTCTCTTAGAATATTTAATGACTGCTTATGTTTTCCTAGTTTTCACTCAACAAATCAAAGATACATGCATTAAAAAGTAGTTGATATTTTATATATTTATTCACTGTATATAGCCTTATGTCTTAAATATCTTAAGCAAACATCCAAAACATTAAGCTGTTATGAAAGCCTTTCCATTCAGTACAAGTATTATGTATTTCTTGGAGTATGGATTAAACCAGGGTATCCTGTAACCAGCACACATAAATCTAGTCCCTTTTGCTGTCCTAGACTGAGCTCTGTGAAAATTTCCATTGTCTCGAGTAATTACTAGCTAACCCACTGCTATTATATGAACAAAGGTGGCATCTCCTAGGCTATTTCTGTGTACCCATCTCTGTCCTTATCTTCCACATGTCTTTCCTCAGAGAAAGGAAGTTTTCCCATGTGAATGTTGTGGCTAATTGTGAGGAGGACTGGAACCACCCTTTGTATTTTTATAAGTAATAGTTTTGACGTAATTGCGAATTCCAAAGTGCCTTTTTGAGCCTGTGAATTTCCAAAGTGATTTTTGAGCCTGCACAAGAGTGCAAGTTATTTAGCAGGCCCCAGCCATGAAAACATCCTCACATCATAGGCAATGGGATGAGGAGTGCCTTTCATTCTAAATGCATGTTAGTGCACTTTATGAGGTCTGGGAAAAGCTTGCAGAAATAAAGCTCTGGAGCTGCATCAATAAGTATTAATGGCAGTTCAGTACCAAGAGAATCACAAATAACTAAAACCAGAAAGGAGGCTAGTGAAGAACTAAAGAGAACACACCAAAAATTTCCAAAATTTCATGTATAAGAAGCACACTAAAACCAACTTGCTCATAGTAACAGCTTTCCACCATAAGTGACAACCTATAAGCAAGTGTACATAGGCAATTTAGCATGACTATTATAATTAAAGATTCTTGAAAGTACATTGAAATAATCAATGTAATCCAATAGTCAGTATTTCAGAGAAACTGTTTAGGAGCACAGGTACAGCAGTGCATGGTGCAGTTCTTCCATCTGTATCTCCTACCCCCTTTATTATCGCTTTTATACATGGATGCTGTTGCACAGCATAACTTGGGCAACTGCAGCTATTTTTGCACCAGGCAGAAATGATGACAATATGTGTTCTACTGTCTTTACTAGTTGATAAACAGATGGTAGAATGTAACATGTATGTTGATGGCAGCAGTTAAAATGCAATTTTGAGTCCATTTGCAAGTCTATTGTCACTCTCCCCCATCCACTTTTTCGAGCTGGAGCTGCAGGTGTACGGAGGGATCAGGACTGGAGTCGTCCCAGGGCTTAGCATGCACTTGGTTGTTACTCATCTATTTTGGATGGATCAGATATCAGTGTGGGTGAGTGGACCAGTGTCCTCCCTGCCTGCCTGTGGCAGTTTACTTCTGTCAGAACATGGTGTGAGCCCAACATTAAGCCTGAGCTATAACCAGTTGCATATAAGTTCACTTTTATGGCTGTTCTTCATGCTACATTATAGACTGGCCAGCATTCATTAGAAAGTGCTCTTGGATTGCCAGCAATTGGAAGATGTCAGTTTGGCAGTCACTGGGCTGCCTGAAATGAATTTCTGTGTGAGGTGAGTATATTTCAAAGTGGGCAGGCAAAGTCCAAGTGATTGACCTTTAAAAGACAAGCATTCATTATACCTCCCTTTCCTGCTCTGCTCTTCCTCCTTATACACACCCACTCCCACATTTTGACTAGTTCTATTGATCTACTAAGTCATGGTGCTTTTTAGTACGCACCTAGTCTTCCTGAATTTCAAAGAGAGAGAAAAAGAGTGCATGTATTTCTGTACTAATAAATGTAGCTATCCGAATTTAACATTTTTTAACCTTCAAGAATGTCTTGGGTGAATAGTATTTTTGAGTAAAAGGAGATAACCTAAGATTATACCTTCAAGTATTTTTACTTAATCAGTAGTTTCTTAGAGCCTTGTCCTAATACTGAACTGGATTTTGATCCATAAAATAGCAGTGTTGGTTCTTCAAGTGCAGCACATGTAATTACAATGAGAAGGAGCTCTGTTTCTTCCTTTCCTCCTTGGTCTATCTTTTGCTCTGTCATATCACGTTCCAGCAGTACATTGGAGGGCTAATTCAGACTCTCTTCCAGCTTCTTTGACTTGGATACTCCAAATATATTTTACCATTGGTGAGTTTGAATAGTAAAAGTACTTGGTTCCACCTACTTAGCACTTCAAATCCACTTGAACAGATTCCTAGAAGAATGAAGACATTAAAAAAAACTGTCCCTTTAGATCCAAGTCCCCTATTCTGTGATTAGTTCAGTTAATTCTTAAATGGTTCACCTTTTCCCCCCTAATATTTTTAAGTGTAATTTCTTGGCTAGATATTTCACAACTTCTTCAGACACATTTTAAATATCATCAGTCAGTCTGTGTACTTGGTAAGCATTATAACTAACACCATGCAGTTAGTATGCTGTGCTAATACTTAACATGCCAAAAGTCACCGCTGCCATCCTACTAGATCCTTATCAGTCACTAAAAGGAAAATGGAGGAAACAAGAATAGAATGAGCAACAAAAAAATTCATATAAAAAGAGACCACATGCAGATAAACCAATTGCAAGTTTGCTTTTTTTTGCTTTCTAACATCTGCATCTGCCACACATCACACATATGCACGTTAAAACTGTTTTACTTTTTGTTTTTCAGGCGTGGTCTCTATGTTAAGGTAGCTTTATCAGGGAGTTATTCTGTGCCTCAGCTCTCTCCACACACAGCTTGGTCTGAGCGCCAGTCGTTGTTGTCCTCCTCTGGGAACACAAGTCAGAGGATCCAGATGACAAGTAGAGAAAAGAGCCTCCACCCTAAGCAGCATCTGGCTCTTTGGCAGATTTGTCAAGCACTTCCGCTAATGGGTTTGGATTTGCCAGGGGTCTTTTATGTGGTTACATTGCAGATGGTCGGTCTGTTCTATCTTCTCTTTTTGAATGTTTTTATTAAAAAAAAAAAAGGCAAAAACTTTCATCTGATCCTCAGAATTTATGCACTCCTTTCTAGCTGGTAAGCCTCTTTATTTGTCTCATCAGATGCCTGTGCAGGCTCTTTTCTGTAAGAAATCACAAAGCTTTCCATATATCCAAATGTGTGCCTTGAGTTTTGTTGGCAATTCATGGACTTAGTTCTGCAGTTTAGCTGCCAAGTGATATAATTTGCTGTGATATGAGCCCATATTATTGTAAAATTTCTTCGGGAATTACTTTATGTTGTTTGTAGAGCAGAGTTAACTTTACGTTCCCTTGAAGCATGAAATATGCTTGCCTTCCACTAGCCATCCACCTTTGAAAACCTATCAAATCTGCATTTGGTTAAATGTAAAAATGAGTATCATGGTCTCAGTCTAATTCATAGGGGATTCTTGTCTGCCATTTAAGAGAGGCCTAGGACTGAAGTAGCAAGTCTGTGGGAAGGTATGTTTGGCACATCCATGGAGAAAGGCATATGTAGTGCCCAAATAAATAAAACAATTCCAGGGATCAACTTTTTAGCAGCATTATTTATTGTGTGGTGCAAGCGCAGAGGAGGGCAGAGAGTGAAAACGTCCTGTTTGGTGTATTTCATTTTAGTACTTTTTCAATTTCCAACTGAATCTCTGTCACTTTAATTTTTAAGGGTTTTGGGATTTTATTTGCTTTCCAGTGTAGAAGTAACTGGCAGGTGACTAGACATAAGATCATGTTTTATTCCTATGTTATTTCAGGCTTATGTCTTACTTTCCTTCTAATTATGTAGATTAAATAGAAAAAGACCTCAAAACCCTATGCTCTCAAAGATGCAGTGTTTTTCATGACTTTCTCAAAATAGCACCTGAGAAGCATATTCATTCCCCTTATCATTTCTTTATTATACCATGTTTCATAACAGTAATATTTCAGAATTTGTTGAGAAACAAAAGTAGCTGAATTACAAAAACCAGCCATGGTATTATTAATATCTCCTACCCTACAGCCCTGTCTCGCAAACCACATTCTTAACCGCTGGGAACCTGTGCTAAAAGTTATCTTATGTCCACAGTATAGATGTGTGTGAGCTTAAAAACCAACAGCACTGTAGGGTTGGTTTCCTCCTGCCCTTCATTTTCCTCAGGACTTGGGCAGAAGTGGATATTTAACGATTTTTAAAGGCTAGGCAGTATGTCAAAAGTCACAGCAAGGTCAAACCATTTGGTGTAAGGCAGGCTTTTAGAAGAGGAAGCTATAAAGGGCAGTTTCCACCACACAGGCTGTTTTCCACTGCTGCCATGTACCGGGACAGTGAAGGGCTGGTGCCGTGGCTCTGCCTGCGTCCTACTGCTGTGGCTGTGCCTGGGCAAGCAGGTATCCCCCCCCTGCCCAGCTGGGATATCAGTATGCTGGCTGAGTTGGAAGTGTTACAGGTTTGCAGCTGGTACCTGCTTCCTCTGACTCAAGGGGATAATTCAGAGGAGACTGTGCCCCCGGGGTCCTCAGCGACACATATTTATTGACTCTTAGAAAAATCACCTACTTCACCCCAAATTAAATAGCTACATAAAAGATGTGTGTATGCTTTAAGTCTCAAATTATAAAATGACTTGGGGAAATCAAACAGCAAAGCGAAACAAAATGTAGTCATTTGGTATCAATTGTAAAGGGCAGACAGCATGAGTACATTTATCAGGCATCATTCTCTTTCTTGCTCGGAATAGTAGAAATTGTTTTGAATGTAATTAATTACTAAAAGTGAATGCAGTACTCTCCCAGTTCTTTCAGGTGTACAGGTAATAAAGTCTCCTGGACTTAACAAGAATGATCAGATGCTGAATTAGTTAAAGCATCAGGAAGAGAGAAAGTTGCATATATTTATTTTATATTCGAAACCTAGGTCATTGTTGTGACTGTTTATTAGAGAACAGAAATAATTACTTTTGACACAAACTGTTTTGGAGCCAAACATAATGTGCTCAACATGAGGTTAAGACTACAGAATATTTGCCTTGGGAGCCAAGGTTCAGATCAGGTTTAACTTTTAGGGGGAATTTCACTGTTAAAAGTGAGATGGGTTAATCTTTCCCATGTTAAGACTGCTTGCCAGTAACTCTCTGTATTTTATAGTTAACAACAAACAAACAAACAAACAAACAAACAAAACCCCCAGATAATATTCAGAATGTTTGCATTAAAATGTGAAGCTTAAATGGAACATGAAAACTACAGGGTTTTGGCAGCTCCTGTGTTCTGCCTGATCTGTCATCATAACTCATCCTTTCTGGAGTTGGATGAAGTTTTTGCAAGGCCCCTGTACTGGTGGCTAAGGAAATTATAACACACCTGAAAGAGCTTCTTTTCCCTTGGGCAGTCCCTGATGGAGAAGAACCATGTGCTAGGGCTCTGAAATTCCTAGCAGATTTTTCAGACGGGACTTGGAGCAGTTTTGCAGAAGTTGTGGCATGGGAGGGAAGGCCACAGGCTTCTTGTTTGCATGTCAGCCATTGCCACAGAAATGTTTGTTACTTGTTTATGACACAGCTCATCATGTTGTAAGAACCACAGAATTTGCAAGTGCCAGTCACATCTGGAAGTGATCAGAAGTGGAAATGGGAGCTGTTGGGTGAACTACTCTTTGAAAATGTGGTTCTGTGATCTGAGGACTTGCATTTAGATCTTACATATCTGTAAACTGGTAGTCTATGTTTCATGTAAGTTGGATAGCTGACAGTTCATTGTGAATGACAGTGCCATTATTGCTTTTGATTTGTTTAAATGATCACATAATGACTTCAAAACCTTCTTTAGTCACCTTTTTTTAAGTAGCAAGTTAAACATGACTTTAACCTCCTCTGTACCTTTATATGTTTTCTGTTCACAGCGGGACTAGGAACCATGTAATGCAGCCTGCGGGCTGCCCGCCTGAGCTTGTGGCAGCATGGGGAATATGCCACTGCCTGAGCTGTGGCATGAGATCATTGCCGCTGTACTAGGCATGGGTTTGGTGCATGCCAGCTGGTGCCTGTCAGGCATGCTGTGGTACAGCCCAGGTTCAGGATAGACCAGCCTGTGCCTGGGCTAAGAGAACTGAGCTCCCTTCTGTTATCTATGCTATTCCATGAATCCCTGGTCCTTGCTGCTTCTTAGTTTAGATATTCTCCATCTGGCTCCTGGAGTGGCTTTCTCCAACCAGCTTCCTTTTTCTTTGAGGAGATGGGAAATATCTGTTCAGACACTACATTACCTCTTTCCAGATACTTCCTCCAGTGTCTGGAGCATATGCCCAGAGCTAAAACCGTATCACATCAAACCTGTGGCTGTCACATTTAGATAGCCAAGAAAGAGATCTCAGAGGCTGGGATCCAGCTGGCCAGAAGGTATTGCTCTACATAGCTTTGCTTTTTGTGTGTATATCAGTTTTATTACATCAGAATATAATAGTTTCCCATATAAAGCTATTCTTTGCCTTTATCAAATCAAACCAATCCCAAACTGCAGAGTGGGGAAGTTGAGGTGGAAGGAGAGCCATATGGAAAAAAGGCTTCCCATTATCTACCTTTTCAATGACAGCCTGCCCGTTTTGCTAATGTAGGCCTGTGTCTTGTAACTGAAGAAATCTCCTGAGCATCAAGAGGGTGAGCTGGAAGTTTATGCTGAGGTAAATAATTTAACATGTTCCCCACCTTTTGTTTGTCTTGAATTTTATCTGTTCATTATAATACTTACTGGCTTTGGACAGATGGACTACATGTCCAAAAGGAGACTCCAGAAATGGCTTCTGGAAAGTACTCTATCTTTATCTACAAGTATGGAAATCCAAATTAATTTTACTTGTCTTTTAATTGTGTCAGGGAAACGACATTCATTCCTGATGGCATTCATTCCCAATAAAAGTCACAAAGCAGTGAGAAACTAATGTAATGTGGATTTGTGGCCAGCTGAACTGCAGTAGAATAGACAGTTTTCTGTGGTTTTCTGGAAACCACATTAAATGACATTAAACTGAAATAAAATGTCTCAGTCAATCAGAAACCAGAGAAACCATGCAGTTACTGACTTTTAAGCAAATAATAGCTTTCAGCAATTATACAGTATGACAGTCCAAGCTCTTTGAATTCATTGCTGTGTTTAAAGCAAACTTAACCTTTTCACCTTCATTTTATTCCTTAGGCAGGAAAAGAAAATGTCAGTTTTTCTTTACCAGCAAAAATAAACTTGAATTTGTAAGCAATTATTTTTCACAGTATTTAGCCAGATTTTCTCACTAGACCCACAAAGAAGATATCTGTGTATCTCTTTCAATAAAACAATATCTACTTATTACTATAGCAGTGGCCATATGCTAGAATAACAAAAGCAGTGGCCTTTGCCATTTGGTCATGTGGTTAGAAAAGAAGGAGGCATAGATTTAATGAAAACAAAAAGTACCTGGCAACTTAGTGTCAGGAAGTACTGAGAATCTGAAGGTGGCACAGGGTCTGAAAGGGAGAGTGGTAGCAAAAGTTTACCTGGGAAGATGGGAAGCAGCACTGGGGAAGAAGCTGCTGTGCTGTTGAAAGAAATGTCCTTTTTCTCTAGTTGTGAGCGTCACAAGAAAGCACACTCCAGTGCTGGCCTTTGTCACCAAACCTGCTTGCCCATGTTCTCACCTGATCCCTCTGAACCGAGTGCATCCCAAGCACTGACGCTGCCTGTCAGACAGATCCTTTAAAATAATACTGTCTGCATAAAGGTTTTTTGTTTCTAGAATTAGAGCCTGAATAGCCAAGAGAAGGACAATAGGTATGAAAGAAAAACTGAGATACAGTCACAACCAGCGCCACTTTATGTCCCAAAGGGTCACCTTAGGAGTCCCATCCTCTGCAAGATAAGCAGTATCGTTGAGATCAAAACGGCTATTAAACAACATCAGGCATTTTTGAGTTTTCCTCAAATTATTGTTACTTTGTATTAGAAGGACCCTTTCCACAGTGCAGTTATTGCAGTCCCTGGGTAAAGGTTATTTCCGTGTGAGCTTGAAGTCATATTCTGGGAAGCTGCATGATGATATTCAAGCTTGTAATGAATCGTCCATTTTCGTAAGAAGCCTGGTATAGTCCTTACTGTGCACTTGCAGTTCTACAAAGCCGAACTTCCTGATATTTTTATTATTTATTACCTATGTGATATTTTTTGACATAGAAAAACTATATTATTTTAATTCTTTGTTTCATTAAGGGTCTCTCTCTTTGATATCCTCTATCTGACATTGGTTGTAGATTGACAGAAGAGAAGTATTTTTCTTGGAATATCAATGTGACATTAGTTTTGCTTTTCTCTTGCTTCTTTAATATGAAAGTTGACACCCTACTTTCAAAACCATGAGAAATAGAAAATACACATCTAGAATCCATCTTCCATCCCCAAATGGTTGCAAGATGTTTAGCACTTGTTTTCTGGATTGTTGAAGGAATAAAATAAAGCTCTGAAGAGCATTTTCTGGGTTTGTCCCTGTAACATGACAGTTTTTACTGCTTCTTAGCTCTGTATCAGATCACTTTACAAGTTAAAAAATGAGGCCTCAAGGAGAGTAGAAAGGAGGTCTTGCTAGTGTCCAGCAGTATTATTTGCTTTTAACTCTCTGGCAAGCTGCCAGAACTCACATGGTGGAGAGGCATGCTTTTGTGAGATTGTGCCTGGAATAGCGAAAGATCTGCTATCTGGCCATCTATTAAGCGTAAGAAGGAGGGGTTGATGAGCCTGGGAGAATAAGAGGGGCAGCCATCTCAATGAAACAAGTTTATATCATTGTTTTTGCTGTTTCTTCAGTACCTTTTACAGTGGCAAAAAAATCACAAAGGCAGTGTAAAAGTGCATGGAAAACATTATTAACCTGCATTTTTTGGTTACTGTAATGATTGAAAACATTACTCGTTTGAGGAGTGTTCTTAGGCTGTGTGTTATGTTGCATGTTTGTGGTAGTTGGAAAGGTTTTTTTGTGTATTCTTGTGTTTATTATACATGCGTGTGTGGATATTTAGTGCCAAAAAGTCAGTAAAAGTTTGCATGTAGCTGTGTGTTAATGCACATGTATTTATATACATGTATATATTCTCTGGAAACCTGTTCATCATTCAGAATACCTCTCTCCCTTCTATCTTACTACCACTGAGGTCTTTGAGAACTCTTAAAGGTTTGGTGTAACTCGTTCTTAATTGCATTATTTACCATTTGTGTAGGTGCAAGTAAACATGAAAGATCCCTTGCCTAACTGTGAATGTAGTGTCTAAAATACAGATTTCTAAAAATAACCTAGAAAAAAACTCTATAAATGTATCTCTTGTTATTGATTTAAACTTTGTTGCAGATTTTATGTAGATTTTATTGGACTAAAGAAATCTCTGTGTGTGCATCCATTCTAATTTTTTGTCGGAGTGAAAGGCTTGTTTGAGCCAGTTCAGACTATGTATGGAAGAGAGGTGGGCTCACTAGCCATGTTCAGAACATTGCTGAAAGACCTGGCTAAAACAATTTCTGTGGGAAATGGAAAAAAAACCCACCCCACTTGTCTTCAAAACTGTAGTTGACCAGAATGCTGAGCTGATAGCAGTAGGAAACAGATTTAGCGGAGTCTGAGCAGCTCTGTTACTGAGCTTTCATATTGCTCTGAGAGTTAATTTTAAATAAAGGAAAATTCCATGTTTGTTTAATTTCAGAAGCTCCAAGGTAGCTCACATCTTACTTGGACAAGGTTTCAGGTTTCGGTGTAAAAGTTTGGGATATGTAAGAACTGTTACAACAGGAGGGATATAAGAAAAGCAGGGGGAAAACTAACCAGCACAACCGGAGAGAATGTGCGTTTTTGCCACAGTGAAGTTTAGTAAAGATTCTGCTAAAGAAAATTATGTGGTGAATTTCATATCAAATAATTTTAAAAAGAAAAATCCTTTAAAAATCTTTAAAAAGTTTTATTGATTTGTAAACTGAATAAAATTATACGATTTTAAATAGCCTTTAGCTAGTCCTACTTTCAATTCTTGTTTCATTTTGGATTTGCTGCCAATTCTGCGCAGTGAGGAATTAGTATTTGTAAAATGTTCTGGTTAGACGAGGATTTGAAATACTTATTTTCACATTAGAATATTTATTCTTTTATAAATCTTTGATAAATGGTTTCATACTTTCAGTATAGTAAAAAATTGAAATACAATAAAAGTAGATTATGTGGTTAAAAGTTTACATTTTAAAATATGATCTCTGTAAAGAAGAAAATTACCTAAATTTTATCTACTTGTAGAATTCATGAATAATCAATGGAGTTTTGAGTTTTGTAAGGACCCAGCCCTTAGTCCACATTTATAGTAGTGTAATTGGAAATGCAAATGGAATAACAAAGTTATAGCAGCTCAGATTTTCTGGAAATAGATTTTAGTTCTGCTAAAGAAAAACAGAGCACGAATGTGATTGTAATGAAAGAAAAAAAACCCCAGGAATCTTAAAAACACAACCCTAGAAGCAAGGTTTGAGCTTATTACTTTTAATATAATACAAACAAAAGCTATACAGAAATACAGTGATACACTTGTCAAACTGAGCAATCATAATTAGCCATACTTAAACCTTCCTATGCAAGGTTGGGTTATGATGCTGGGCTGTGCACTTTGGTGGTCTGGGATGATTCACCAGTTCTCTTTGGCTGCCTGTGTAAAGATGGAGTGGGGGGAATTTCTCTCTTTGGATGCTGTTCTTTAACCAATTTTTGAACGTAGGTTAACCCTTGAAAAGATGTCACTTCAGGTCAGGAAACAAAGTGTGCTCTAAAGTAGAAGGCCCAGGGTTCTTGCAGCCATCTTTTTGATACAAATGCTCTTCAATTTGGTTGGATTGTCCACATCAAGTTTGGAGTTAAAGCCCACAGGGATCTGGGAGACCGTTCTGTGAAATGGGACATTTTAGAGACTTTTCCAGTAATCCTCTAAAATGATTCAGTTTTCAAGGACTTAAAGCATAACCAAAGCAGAATAAAAGACAAACCATTTTGCCAGATTTCAGGTTTTTGCTCAGGAGCTTGAAATCATGCTGATGTTATTCAAACAAAGAGTCAAGAGAAAATTAAAACATCTTCTTACCAAGTAATCTGCTTCCTCTCAAAATTTATCATTTGCTACAACTTAGCATTTTACTCAATTACTGTAAAAAGTAGCTTGAGACAATGCAAGAGGGGGAACACTAAATCTCAGTTACGTGGCTGGCAGAGGGACAAAAAATGGAAAATAAAGTTGTACAATGTAGGTTTTTAAGCAGCTTTAACAGCAGGCTTTATTCTGTTTAAATTGAAACCCACTGCATTTACCAGAAAACAGTCTTTAATAAATAAGTGCATAAACTTAGAAGTATTAATTGGTCCTTCGGAGATCACTCTTTTCGACTTTTTTTAGAGCAGGAAAACACTGAACCCAAACCTGCTTCTGATTAACTCAGTGAAAGCAGGACTCTGATAAACATTTGGTTTGACAAAATGAATTCAAGATGTTGGAATTATTTCATCCATTTTATTAAGCATTTTTCATGAATTCTTGATTCACTGAAACTGTTAAGATTTTAGCAGGGCTGTTACATCTTCCTGAGAATTTTTAGGCTAAAGGTAAACCAAATGTATTCAGAAATGTGAATTTAATGACATCTGTTACATAGAAGGTCACATGTGTACTTCAATAAATAAATCACATAGGGATATATTAAAATAATCCATTTGCTTGTTCACACAGTGTAGAGCGCCCAGGATAAGTATAATGTATACACATGGTTTTGTAAAACTTTTTTTTGGTTTGGATATCATTTTATCCTTACTAGACTTCCCGTAGGTGCAAGATGTCTTTTACTCATTAAGAGAAAATGTGTATTTGTAAATGCACTACTTTTAAAATGATATTAGTCCATTAACTTGCTGTGTCTGTGGCCTGGGATGCCATATGCTTTGAAAATAAATGTAAAGCAAATAAAATACTTTTCTGCCCAAAAGGTTTCCTACTGGTATGGATCAAAAACTATTCCTTTTACAAAGTTTGACTGCTTATATTCTCTGCCAAGCAAATGAGAATCAGTGGATTTCATTTTCTGATGAACAAAATCTGATCTGAGGAAAAAAATCTCACTTATTTGAGTGTGAAAAGTGCTTAAGATGATCCTTCTTAAACACACTAGCTAGGTAAATTGATGATTTTGCTTATGAAATATTGCTGAAGCATTTGCATCTGGGCCATGATATATGCCTGTCTGAAAGAAAATAGTTGTAATTTTTATGCTAAACAAAAAAAAAGCACCTGTGAACTTTTTAAGCTAGGTCTGCCGATTAGGTGTTTGTGGGGAAATCGTATTGAACGGGAAAACCATGACATTGAAACTGCTAAGTGAACACGTGGGGAGTATTACACTGTATGCGCAATGAAACACTGTGTAGCATTCTCCTGCTCCCTTAAACACATACAAAATGGAAACTCACAGACTTTTTTTAACCTTTAGCTGTTGTCTTTGTACGGGAACTACTAAACAAAAACAAGGGACTTGTAAACTGCTTGGTTGCATTTTATTTCATCTAACACTGATCATATTTGCAGTAGACAGTAAATACAATGCGCTGCTAACAAATGTGTAAAAATGTGTGTACAATTAGGTAAAGAAATCCAGGTCAAGGTAGTTCAGATCTCAGTTTATGCCTTTGCATTTCCTTGAATATGGCTATAAAATTCTTACCTGCCATTTCATGGCTTCCTGAAATAGCAGTTTTCCCCAGCTCATCTAGATGGCTGCTGGGAGGCTGCCCTGACAGTGGAGTATCAGTGCATCTCAACTTTGATTTGAGTGTTTACCAGAGTAAATGAGATTCTTAGCTTCATGTGCCTTTGGGTAGGGCCTTCGTGCATTTTCCAGTGCATTTTGCGACGTTTCCTGGGATGTATTCAAGACATTAAAGCTCTGAATCTGTGTCTTGGGTTAAGTGAATGCAATGAGAGGCAAGCTAAAGCGAATGCAATGAGAGGCAAGCTAAAGCATCCAGGAGATCGATGAAATTTGGAGTACAAAATGGGAGACCTTTTCATTCTGTAAAGTTTATTTCTTTTCCTTATCTTGGAGGAAGAAAATAGATTCAGACAATAGACCCATATTTGATTGAAAGATGCTGGGGTTTGGAGAGGGGTTGAATGTTTTTGTGGGCTTTTTTGTCCCAAGAGGAGGATGTGTGCAGCACAAAAGATAGGTAATTTCAAAGTGAAATGTGAAACTTGCAATACATAAGTAAGATCTGGTTGTTGCATTAACAGTTTGCCACTGATTTTTCTGGTCAGAATATAAATATTCAGGAGCAGTTGTTCTTACTGAACTATCTCAACTGCTCATCCCTTTCCTAGTCATTTCAGTCTTCTACGATGTAACTGGGCTTTTACAGCTACGTAAGACAATCTTTCTGTTGGCCTTTGTAGTATACATATGGTAAATAGTTCTCCTGTTGCAGATGGGCTGGTAACTTTGCTTATACATAGCAGAAATGTTTCTTCGGGGAAAAATCTGTGTAATTAATTCATAAATGAAGCAAGGAATAGTCGAGCACTCACTGCAAATTGGATTGCAATTACTGGTCTAACAAGAAATGTTCCTTGTCTGCTTTGTCTGCATTGTCTGAGAAAGGCAGATATGTTGTCACTGAACGAAAGCTGTCCACAGTCTCCCACAACTCCACAGTCTCCCACAGTCTCCAGGAACTGTGACACTAAAATCCACTGCAGTGTAGATACACTTGAAGTTTTGAAAGTCTCCTAGAAATGTCTCAGAAGAAAAAAGATACCAAATGAGCTATTAGAATATATGCTTTTGTAAGAGTGAAAAATCTTTCTATACTGTTCGTTCACATAGATGATCTGTTCCTATGTTTTGGTGTGGATGCAGTGACTGCTGGTAGTTGGAATACAGATAATGGGAGACAGAAATTCCTATTCTGACTTTTTGTGTAATAACTGACTTTTTACTTAATTTCACTTAATTTCATCTTCGTCTAAGAAATGTCTCTGTTTTTCTCCAAGAAATACCTACATGCATGCATTTATCCATTTATCCCTCCAGGTGCCCATCTGTTTATACACACTCCGTCATGCACATCTTTTTCAAGCTTTTTGAGCAGTTTCATGTTTCATAAGCCTGTGTCATTTACTTCATAATACCTAAAAGAAAAGTGAAAAATATGGGTGTTGTTGCTGTTCACATCAAATTATTAGCTAGTTTTCTAGGTTTGGTAAAGGGCAAAGATGACCTTTAAGGAACTTGCACTGATTTGTTAATCTGGCTGCACTACAAGTTCTCCAAGTAAAAAAAGTGTTATGAAAAAAGCAGATGATTACAGATACCATCACAATGCGTTTAAATACTGTCACCTTCTTCTTTAACAGGTCTATGGAAATGCAAGATCTAGCCAGTCCTCATAATCTTGTTGGAAGTAGTGATGCGCCGGGTAGTTCCAAACTGGATAAACCTAATCTCAGTAGCACATCAGTTACAACAAATGGAACAGGAGGTGAGTGTAAGACACTGCTGGCACATTGAAAGTTTTGAGCTAGTTTTCAGTCATAACACATTTTTAAGCATAAATTCAAGGATGAACGTAAGCACAGTGTAACCACAGCAAGAATTATGAAAAGATGACAGCCATACCAGTGTAAATCTACTAATTCCAACAGCACTTCTTTGACTGGCACCAGTTGAAGCAAGAGGCAGAGCTGTGCGAAAGTGAAACAATGAAAATCTTGAAGTGATTGATTTGAACAAAGTATTAAAGGTTTGGTTAAACCTGCTGGTAACTTGAAACATATAATTTCCTGCATCATGCTTCATTGCTGTGTAATAATTTGCTCTTATACCCTGAGCTACACACATTTAGGTTAATTTACAATCTCTATCAAAAGAAGTACATCAAAATTAGGCTTAGGTAATTTTTTTACATTATGAACATGCTAATTGCATTTCTTTCCAGGCAATGTAAGTTTATCAAAAAGAGATTTTTAGGTTTTCCAGAAAAGTAACTGATCATTACTGCTGTATCTATTACTGTAAGGACACCACTACCACGCAGCTACAACACAGATGTTCCAGTGCTTTCAGATAATAGATTCTGCCTTAAGTGAATTGTGTCAGTGGGAGACAGGTTACCAGATTCTGAAATGGAGTCCTGTTCCCATTTGTGTCCATGGAAGTGACAGCATGGATACAAGTCAAGCTAAAGTTTCAGACCTCTTTTTTTGGGTTGTGTATGTTTCTTTCTATTTTAACAGTTGACACCAAGAAATTTTGGGTTTAGTTTGCTCTTTCTGGCCACAATGTAAAGCTTTTTTTTTTTTTTTTTTCTTATTCACATTAAAAAAGTCAATGTCAGTAAAAGTGCCTATGCATGTGGGAATAACAGAGCTCCGAGAGAAGGGCTGAAACGTTAAGTTTCAACCTATTTGTATTTTTAAATAAAGTCCTTATTCTGGCATAAAAGGAAGAGAAAACTTCAGGTGTATCATTAATGAAAACCAATAACTAGATGCCTCTATATTATATTTGCATAAATAAACCAGTTAAAATAATACTCGTTAAACCATACAATGCAGTTAAAAGACTTGACTCAAACTGCAAAACCAACTTACTTGCCTTGAAGACTACTCACATACACTGAACAGACACTGGGAGAATGAACTGTTGTTATACCATTCCTGTTCTCAGGAGACAACATGACTGTGTTAAATACTGCAGACTGGTTGCTGAGTTGCAGTACTCCCTCTTCTGCAACAAGTATGGGAGACCCTGGTACAGTGCATGCATGTGCTGGTGTGCCTTTGTGACTGCTGTGTAACATCTCTCTTGGTTTGCTCTGTTCTTTTGTTACGTGGTTTGAATATTTTCATAGTGGTTTTTTTCCCCACCCCTTTTTTTCCACCCCTTCTCAGAGGCATTTCCCACAGCCAGAAAACTGGCAGGGAGTTGCAATAAATGGTGATCTTACCATACTTTGAAAGTCATTTGGTGAGCAAGGAGAATTTAACTCACTTAAAATTAGCTTAACTGTCTACATTTGTTGAGAAACTGGGAGAGCCCTGTGGTGATCAGCATTGCTGGGAACTGCCAGTAGTCAGCATTGCTGGAAATCAGTCCAATGGATTTTCCACAGAATGCCCATTTGTTTTTCTTTTATTTTTAGGTACAACATTGCATGATTACTTGAGCACAAATCAAGGTTGACATTATTGTTACTATTCCTCCTCTTACTTTCATGATTAATTAATGCTTATGTCTGGTGTGCTACTGTATGTAACTTGCCCCTTTACAAACATCTGGCCAAATTTTCCAAGCTGTTGTTTTCACTTATGAGGTTATGGTCATGTATTATTATTTTTTATCAGTTATAACTATTAATAATTATATGCGTGACACTGTTGCAGTACATATAGGATTAGCTATAGATGTAACCATTCATCATCATGATGCTTTACAGGCTATTACACAGGTGCTTAAACTGTGCAGGCTTAGACTAAAGTTAGAAAGTTCTCAAACACTTTCCCTCAGAATTAGCATGCCATTTGTAAGCCACATATACAGAGAATTTACACCAAAAAAAAGTTCAGACTTGAACACAAAAGATAGTTTGCATTAGAATAATCAATTTCTTGTGAATGCTTCTGCTCAGTTACAAGATTTTAAGGAAGGACTGAGCTAACTTAGTCTGTTACCAGAGTTAAGTGTTCAGCACATTCACATAATGCGGGAGGAAATAATTTAAGTACAGTTATCAGTAGTGAGGGCATCTAATGAGGGAGTCCTTGCATTACTTGCATTAAATGTAATTTTCCATAGGTGTGCTTCTGGTTGAGTATGTACCTAGGCAAACCCTTAAGGTTCTCTAAAAGAAAGAGGAAAGTCATTCCTATGACAAGCTTTGGTTTACTGATTTATGTGAGCTTTCAGTAACACTTGTTGCTCTAATAGCTATTCCATTTGCTTGTCATGCTTCATGCATAGTAGTAGGATCTCTTGCCCCTAAAAGTCTTCGTTCATTTTCAGTCCTTAACATACAGAGGTTCTTTAGGTAAAAAAAAACCCCAGGTTGGTAAAGCAGAAGTCAAGTTGAGCTGTTACATCCTTTCATTAAGTAAAGAATATATATTGTAGAAGCTGTTGGCTGGGTGGGAGCTGTATTCTGAGTTCATCTTAGAATAATGTCATGGGTTCAGTTTGAAAGGAATTCCTGGAGGTCAGCTGGGCCAACCCCTGCTCTGAGCAGGGCCAGTTTTTCTGTTAAGTTATGATGCTCAAGAGAGTCTCTAGTTGAGTGCTGAATATCTCCAAGGTGGAGGTGTCATAGCACTTGTCCCAGGGCCTGACTAATCACATGGCGAAGAATTTT
This sequence comes from Psittacus erithacus, assembly GCA_009867235.2. Classification (NCBI taxonomy): domain Eukaryota; kingdom Metazoa; phylum Chordata; class Aves; order Psittaciformes; family Psittacidae; genus Psittacus; species Psittacus erithacus. The sequence continues at coordinate 159,061 of WYDI02039408.1, forward strand.
CCTCTAATTGGATTTTTCCCTTGCTGCAGCTTGTGTCTGTTACCTTCTGTCGTCTGACAGGGCATCTTTTGAGAAGAGTGTGCTTTTGTTCTTCGTCATCCTTGGTCTGTCCCATTAGATAGCTGCAGGCAGTAATTAACTCTCCCCTCAGCCTTTTCTTCCTAGGACAGAACAAGTCTGTCTTTTTCTGCCTGTCCTTGTACATCGTATGTCCCTGCCCCTGAGAGTTGTGGTAGCTTGACTCTGTTGGCATGTGCAGTCTTCACTGGTAGCAACACTCAAATGTATTTCCAGCTTGAGGCTGTTTTTTGTTTAATTTTACTGTTTCAGAATATTAAAAAAAAAAAAAAGGCAAACTAATTCACACTTCAGAAAATAGAATATTAAATGTGTAGTCTTTAAAGTATTCATCAAAAATGCTGGTTCAAACTCTTAGTATTTGTGTTATGTCTAGAGCAATTGCAATAGTAGTGTCAGAACCATGCATTTGTGAAACATAAGGATGATTCTGTGTGTGATTTTTTCCCCTTTGGTTTAATGACATGCAACATAAAGAAAGAAAGATAAATAGTCCAGATCTCTAGCTACGCTGAGGAAAGACCTTGATGAATTCATTACTGTGATAAAATCTGAATGTAATAAAGTAGGACTGTTTAAAGTCAAGAACATATAAATACCTTGTACATGTATTTTTCAACAAAGCACAGTGCCAGTATGATGGCTTTCCTCAAGTTAAGTACACGAGAGAGTTTCCTTTGGTTTTGATCCTTTTCTGTTTGACAGGGAGAGAAAAAGATGGTGTCTGTTGGTGCTGATGGAGGTGCAGTGCAACTGGCATTAACCAGAGCTAGACGCAACTCTAAAGTAAACATTTCAATTAATTACTGAAGTTTTTGTCAAATATAACAGTTAGGCACATGCTGGAGTGTCTGGATGTAGTACTGAACACAGGTTTGTAGCTTAGAGTGGCCAGTAGTGGAATGCCTTCTTGAATAGAGAGAGATAAAGGTACTAGAAGTTTTTTTCATGTATGTAAAAGTCCACTCTACAGAGAAAAGAGACATGCATCTTAGAAAGTGAAATATTACCAAAGAGCTTCAGACAGAAAAATACAGAACTTCCCAATTTAGTATGATTTTTTCTTTCATTCTCCTGCTGAAGTATGTGCAGACATCTGTATATAGGAATCGGAAAACAAATTGATTTAGTCACTTTTCATGCTTCAGGCAACAATACATATTCCACATGGCTGGGAGGCCTGAGGTTCATTGGAGGCACTCTGTTAAGCTTTTTGTTTACGTAGATTTCATTGATGAATGACTGCTCATTTTATGTAATTTTGTCACAGCTTTTTTTTTTTTTTTTTTTTTTTTGAATGAGATGATAACAAAATGACCAGGAGTGCACAACAGCTTGAAAAAATGTGGCTAAAATTCTTCCCTGATGATTTCATATTGAATTAACATCCTGCTGCTTGCTGGGAGAATATATGGGTGTGTCAGTTTTGTTAAGAGAAACAATAACGGGGAAAAGTTTACATTTAAAAGACACACATTTGGATTTTTTTTAATATCACACGGTAAATGGAAAGATACAATTGTATTACTTGTGTAAGGAGGTGTTACTTGGTTTGATTATCACTGCAGGGCACTCTCCCTGTCACAGTGACAAATGCATCCCAATTTCTCATATGTTCCCTACTTAATCTAAACAGGCACCCCTTTGAATTCAGCATAGGTCACTTGTGCAATTGCAGACATCTGCAGCATCCCATGTGATGTACTGATGTACTTAAGCAGTGTGACTGGAAATTGGGTGTAATGTTGTAGGAGACGTAACTCGGGCAAGACCTGTCACAGGTGGCTGTATTGGTAGCTGTACAATGCCTAGTGAGCTCTGTGACACGGGAGAATAGCAGAATGGTTGTGTAGGTGTTCTGGACATTTCTCCCATTAGACAATAAAATCCTTTATTTAGCTCATCCACTAACCTGTTCTTCTACAGACTGCAAGAGGGAGGGTAAACTGTGGGCAGCTCGGGCTGTACTTGCACTTGATTGCCCTCTAGAAATACCTTTCTTTCTTGCCTGAACATTAAGGGCGATTAGTATACACTATTCATATGCCTAAATTAGGTGACTTGAATCTTAGCCATGGTTTTTAAATACATTGCCGGCTCAGAACATGAAATTCACCCTCTTCCCTTACTATTTCCAGTGAAGTCAAACGTGGATGCAGTGATGTTGACAGATGAGAGCTTTGGTCAGCTTAGCTGATGTCCCACAGAGGCATCATGTAACTACCTGGCAGAAAATGCCTTTGCTTTGTTTATGTTAGACCTGCTGGGGGGCTCTGCCAGCCCGGCTGTCACAGCAAAGGCTTCTCCACAAATCCCAGGCTGTGTCCTTGGAATTTTGATATCTGGCATGCAACCTTGATAGTGGCCCACAAGGGTCGGGTCCTCTTTGCTGCTTCGCTGTGCACCTCAGGGCAGTGACCTGTCCTGTGGTATCTGTAAGCAAGTTGCTGATATGTATGTGCTAAACCCTCACACATACTCCTAACTGACCTTCACAAAACAATCGTGGTAATTTGCTAGTCAAACATCTCATAAAAGCTGTGTTGTATTCTGTACCGCTGTTTCTTACTTCATCAATTAGAAAGGTGGTTCTCAGACTCCATTACAAAAGTTCATGCCAGATGGTCTGTTCAGGTAACATATTAAACTATAAAATCCACATTGCCTCCGTGGTGCTTTCAGTACTAACTTGGATGGTTAGAGTGCATAATGATCTGAAGGGAACAGTTTGAGTTCAGAGTGGACCCAAATGCTTGGTAACCTCTGAGTTAGAAGCTGACTTGTTATGGTAGTTTGTGCCCTACTTGAGTACTTTCACTTTTTTTTGTTTCCTTTTAAACTTCCCTCTTTATTTATGGAAAACTGCTTGCTGATGACCTACCTAAAAAAGCCCCCCACAGACTCTAAAAGGGGAAGGGGGAAGGCAGAATGCTGGCACTGTTAAAGTAATTTGCTTCTATATGAGCATGAAACCATATTATTATTGTTTCACTTGTCAGGCAAGTTTTTTTGTTATGTGCTACATCCCTTGACAGCTAATGTTTCCTTCCGTTCTGCTACTCTTAGGGAATTGTTAGACTCAATTAGACTCAGGTTAAAATCTCCCCAGAAGATACTCCAGTTGCTAAAACCAATAGATAGATGAATGCACAGATAAAAAGCTATGTAGATGCATGACCATTCCAGACAGAGCAAGTCTAGATTGTCTCAATATGGTGGTAGAGTGAAGGTTGAAGCTGTTGCACCGCATGCTTGTTCTAGCTGGACTGCTGCTAGTGAGACTGGCATGAGGACTCCAGTATAAATATAGAAGTAAAATCTCATGTCTACTTATTCTTCTATGTAGTGTCTCTTCTTGCAGTCAAAACAGAGCCCATGAACAGCAGTGAAACAACAACAACAACTGGAGATGGATCGCTTGACACTTTTACTGGGTCAGGTAAAGCCATAATAAGATCACGTATTGTTAGAGGCACATTAATATAGCATTCAATAACTTTCACTAATGAACATTTCACTGCATGGAAGTAATCTTTTAAAGACTGTAACAAAGTAACATTTTAATATATAATAATAATAATAGTTTTTTTCATTTTTGTAATTGAAAATTACAATTTTCATGAGCTGTGATCTTAAAGAATCTTTAATGATGTATAAAATGATTACTGTGTGCAAAAATCTCATAGTAATAATGTTATTGTACTTCAGATTTTTTCAGTGTTAGTCTTGTACAGTCTTAAGAAGCAAAAAAAATTATTGTATCTGTAATAGTCATTCTAATTTGTAAAATTTAAAATCTTATTTCAGTGCTAATCTTTTTATTCCTATGAGCAGTTAAATACTGACCAGATTGCCAGAAGCTACTTTCTTTCCATAAAAATAAAATCTATATCTTATTTTAAATAATCATAAGGTTCAGTTACTTCTTAAAAAAAATTAAACAGCAATTTTTAAGTAGATTCCTATGAGTTATTAAATGGTGAAGAACTGTGTAAAAGTACAAATAATCTGCATTCTAATCATTAAGCTGAGTCCTGCTAATAATAACATTAACAAGGAGAAGGGCGAGAATAAATTTTTCATCTGCAAATACTAGTTCAGTGATGGCCTGACTGAAATGTCACTGAAGTGAGGAATTGCCACTCCACACTGGTACTATTATTACTTAGGTAGACTTAGGTAGTCAAGTACTATTTAAAATATTTTGGAAATCACAATGTTTCTGTGCAATTAGAATGTTTCAAAAATTGACAGTATGTTTCTGGAATTGTTTTTTAAGCATCAATAAATACAGATATACTCTGAAGCTGGTTATTCATGGAAGTATTTATAACAAATTTAGTGCCTGAAGAAAAGGTCTTTTGTGACATGTAAAACAAGAGTATACAATTTCTGATTAGAAGAACTGAAAACATTTTCCATATGATTATACTGAAAGGAACCCCATTAGCTTTAAGTCTAACAAGTTCCATAAAAAAATTAATAGTCTTGGCTAAAAATTAGCTTTTCTTTTTCACTCTGTTGTTAATCTATCCTAAAATTTTATTAGTAATAATTACAGATGAAAAATTGTCCAACCATATATGTGTTTTTTTCATTGTTGGTGAAATTTTATCAGTTTCTACCATGTATTTAAGACATCTGAGTTGGATTTCATGTGCAAAAGAGAGCTAAAACGTTTTTGTGAAAGGGTACCAGAAATTGCAGCCTCCAGTTCAGGTTTAGATAGCTAAGTAACAACTTAATTTCCCCAGGTGCCACTCACCCGTTAGCTTCCACTGACTTAAAAAAAAGTGTTGAGGAGATCTCTATACAGGCCCACCTCTCAAGCGCATCAAAGTCTCTCTGGAGGGCATCCCTTCCCTCCAGAATGTTGACCACAGCACACAGCTTAGTGTTGACAAATTTGCTGAGGGCGCCCCAATCCCACTATCACCAAAAAAAATGCTGAACAGGAGTGGTCTGAATACGGACCTCTGAGAAGCACCACTTGTGATTGGTCTTCATGTCTCTCTCCTGGTGCTGAGACGCATTTGAGAGTCTGCCACATAGAAATTCTCTCCTTCGTATGTCCTACCCATTAAAATGGATTTCCATACTCCAAGGGCAGTCAAAACCCATGACATGTCCTAGAGCTGAGCAGGATGTTGAGCAAGCCCTGTGGGGTGTAAGTAGCCAGCTCTGTCCCTAGTGACCAGCTGTAACGCGCAGAAAGCAATGGTCACACAGACTGTGAGAGGTGTAGGGCAGGAGAGAGAGATTAGGCTTCACAGGTAACTGTGATGAACCCCAGTTTTTGGTTGAAAAATTGAACATTAAAGTACATTGATCTTTTGGATTTAGAGTGACAGTTGCCACAGTGGCCTTGCTCAGCTCACTGGGAAAGCTCCTGCTCAGGATTGGAGCTCACATGTTGCAGCTCACACACAGGGCTCCGGTTCCTCTGTCCTGCAGAGCTGCCCCTGAGAGAAGATGTGCCTCTTAGCAAAAGTTAGCCAGGTGGAGAGTCACGTTGCACGCCCCTCTTCCTCCTTTTTCTTCAAAGAATGGCAGTTGGTAATCAATATTGGTATGTTCGATTTGAATTTTTGTGGTCCTGCAGCAGCCCCCAGTTGGGGTGGGTATACACAGGATGTGGAGAGCTGGACAGCCTTGAACTGAGCATTTTCATGCTCTGTGAATTTGCTGCAGCTGCTGTACTGTGAGTGCATGCATTCTTGTGTTTATTTTGCTTTCAATAGTGTATTAATTTGAGAACTGTTTATCATTTTAATGGAGCACAGAGAGACATTTGAAGTTCTCATCATCCTTTTTACTTGGTATTTATTACCCACAAAAAGGATATGAAAAACAATTTCTGAAGGTTATAAAGGCATAGTTAGGAAACACCACTGCTGTATAACCTATGTTTGAGCCCCGTGTGTGTAGACATTTTACTTTGCTATTTAAATGTGATCCTTTTAACCTAACCTCTTTGCAAAGAATTTTCCAGATGCATAACAAAAAATACAAACCTCCAGCCTGTGTTAATATACTGAACCCTATGTATGCCTTCAGAACAGTTTATGGTCACTTAAACTCTCCACAGCCACCTTGGCCAGTTGAACTAACAGAGTAACTGGGAAGAGCAGGCTGTCAGCTTCTTGTCCATTCTGTGAATCAGTGTTAGTGGTGACTGGAATTGGAATATGCCCTCGATGACATGGTGAGACTTAAGAAATGAAGGGTCTTAAACCTGCCCTGAAGAGCATTCCCCTGGTAAATCCAGTTAGTGAAGTATTAGAAGTATTGGAGTTCTTTGGGGAATCAACAGCTTTGAATTTGTTTTTAATATAAGCAATATAAACCAATGTTTAGCCCCATTTGTATAAATGACAATATAAAGTGGCACAGTTACAAAAAACTGTCTGCTCCACCATTTCCTCTGTCTCCAGTAGTCCTCTGAAATAGGGTTAAGATGCTGTCTGACAGTGTAAGTTGTTTAATAACTCTTAGAGTTACCAATCTGATCTAGGAGATACAGACTCCGCTTAGTCATCATGTTCTCTTATGGTAGGTCTTACATCCTGTGTTTCTCAAACATCTCACAGTCTAAAGTGTAGCACACAAATTGATGGGACAAGCTGCCAGAGAAAGTGTAAGGATCAAAAGTTTTAATTAGAAAAGTACAGTTTACTTTGGAGGCATTTAGGTATTTTTCTCTTCCTTCCCTACAACTGGTAGTATCATCAGGGAAAATGAAAGAAAAGAGGGAAGTTCAAAACCAGACAACTATTTTATTTTCTTGTCTGAATTTATAAAATAAGGTGTATGCAGAAAGAATAAGAAAGCAAACAGGACAGTTTTTGCTGAAAAAACACTAGGTTTTGATAGCTGAAGTGATTAAAATGAACAGTAATTTATTTTTTGTCGTTTACATCAGGTGTGGTGGAAAGGTTAATGTGCTTTAACCAAGCTGATTAATCAAGTGGGCTGTCATCCAGCAAATGATCAGACAAAAAATGGAACAGTATGGGCAAAAAGGAACCGATAACCCAGTAATACATCACCAAAGTTCCTTGCCCTGAGAATCACCAAGGTCACTCTGCTAGCTATTGCTTGTCTTTAGAAAGATCATAGGGATACAACAGAGAAGACTAATTATTCTTCAAGCCTTAAATATCTAAGAGTACCCTTCAGAGTTCTATGGACAGATTATGTTACTAGGTACAGCTATAGGTTTCTCTAAGTCAGGGAATAGGGGTATGCACACCCAGTTGATCACTCTGTGGATTGAGTTTAAATCACAGAAAGGCATTCTCAAAAAGAAAAAAGAATAATCACACAAAATTAAATTCAGGAAACTCTCCATATCTTTTTAATCAGCAACTCTTTCATTAAATCTGGTGGCACATGATCCAAAAAATTCTTATTTATTTTCAAGCCATGCTCAGCTGCACATTTAAAAAAGATATTTTTTTTTTCTACTGTATTTTCTTTTTAAGTCCTACGTGACCTAAATGCATTTAAACTAGCTTTAAAAATACGAAGTTCTGCATATGTTCAAAGCAATACATCTCAAAGATGTTAATTAGGCCTGGAGGTAGAAATATATCATGTTTCATAAAATAGTTAGGAACCTAAACCTATTTGTCACTTACATAATTCTGAAAGATCATTTCTACTACCATTATGAACAACTCAGGAAGAGGGTACACTTTGAAGTACAAGTATGATTGATTAGACTAAAGAAATTCCAGTGCTTCCTTGTGTATTACTTTAATCTTTTGAAAAGTGAATGAACAGCAGATGGCCTAATAACAACGCTCTGTATGTTTTCCCAGTATGGATTTGCTCTGAAGGGATTGGTTCAACACTTTAGAGTACATATATTTGGAATACATCTGTCTTAGTCAAGACAGATGGCTAAAGGAAACTTCCAAACACTTGGAATTAATCCAGTGTGAGCACCGCTTCTGAATGAAATTTTAATGGGCGATGACTATTGTTCTGTTAGCTTTCTTGGAAGAATGCAGCTCTGAATAGTATAGACATACACAATTTTGATGGCTTCTGAACAGGACTGTTTTGTGGTTACTTTTGAAATAAAATTATTGTTGTTAGTGGACGTGTTCTAACTGCCTGTTGATAATGAATGCTATTCGTTTTTTAGTAGTCATTTCTTTTCTGGTATCTTCCATCGCCCGAGCTGACTAAAATTAACCACATCCGTATAAAACTTATTTTTCCTATCCAGTGTTAAGATTAAACTTGTTAATGTGACACTTCAAAAGTATATGTATGTTATTTTCAGTCCTGTGCAATACCATATGTTAAATCATGATTCTTTCTAACTACCAGTTTTAATAAAACCTCGCAAATTTGAAAAGACCTATGGTGTGTGCATAGCAGATGATGCATGAAATGTGTGCCTCTGCAGTGTATTCAGAAGCATATCAAGTCAAGCTGAAAAAGCACAACACACCCATCCCAGCTAAAGAGTTCTGTACAGCGATTAATGGTTTGACGGGGTTTTAGTTTTTGTGTTAAGATGTTGTAGTTCAGGTAACATCTACTGTGTTGAAAAGCTGTCCATTTCAATAAGCTTCTCTGCTAATGTTGCCGCATTGGTATGCAGACTGTTTGGCTGTATTGGTCTCATGATGTTTCTAACTGCTGTACTCTTGTTTTCTGTTTTGCAGTAATAACAAGTAGTGGCTACAGCCCAAGATCAGCGCACCAGTACTCTCCACAGATATATCCCTCCAAGTTAGTGTCTGCACCTCTTCTAGCCTTTTATAGGGAATTGATCTTGGCTGTAGGCAGTTCTGTGGTTTGCTGCAAACAAGTGCTCCTCAGCAGAACAGAGAAAGGAAAATACTTAAGCCTCAGTACTGACTCCAGTAGTAGCTCCTCTCCAAAGTTTTTTTCCTCACATGGCTGCAGAGTAAGAGCCTGCTCTATGCAGTATTGCTGCATAAGAAATACCCTTGGATAACTGCACACACAGAAGGAAAAAACTGAAGTATTATGTTCTCAGACATCAGCACCTTTACAATGTTGGCAATGTATTAAAGACTTACTTTGAAGAAGACAGTATATGTGTAGAATTCACAATTGCATGCGCAAGATGTGTACTGAGGGGGTGACCCTCTCACAGGCCCTTCCCAGTGCCATTACTGCCAAAGGCTTCCAAACATTCCACAGTCATGAACCACGCTTTCCTCTTCCTTCTCCAATATCATAAGCAAATTAAAAAGCAGATAAATTGGATTAGCTTTTAATCTCTTTTTTTTTTTTCTTTTTCTTTTTTCATTTTTAAGCCGATGGGTGTTATTAGGACTAGAAAATTTATTTCACTTTTTTGAGGAAACCAGACTCTTGGGCAATCACATGAATCCATCAGGAAAAAGCACTGAAGATCTTACATAAAACTACTACAGTTGGCAGTTTGTTAGTTTGCTTGTCCGACGGTCAGTGTTGTGCACAAGGGTGCTTGATTCCAGTGTGCCATCTGTTTGTTTCTATGTATTTGATACAGCTACCCATGTGATTTTGATACAGAGAAAATATCAAAAATGTTGCCAATTGGGCTTTTTCAAGTTTCTTTGAACAAGTTTGCATTTGTATCATGGTAGCCAATATTTATTGATACAGAAAGTAGGTGCCTGAGCTAAGAACAGCCCTCATTCCACTTAAAACAGGTTTTGGCAAACTGTATCAGATACTTTCAGCCAAATACATTACAAAGTTTAATAGAATTTTTAATCTACTGTTATAATTTATTGACATCTAAATTAATGAGTAATCCTTTTCTGGTAATAACTGCTGCCAACTGTACTGAGCTAATTAGAAAGAAAAAATAATAAAAAAAATTAGAATCAAATTCAGCCATGGCTTTTAATAGCCAGGTTTCAGTTTAGCGTAATTCTGCAGAATGTGTTTATTCAACTCTTGGTCCATAGAGTCTTATTTAACTTACAAAACAATCCAAGACAAATGTTTCTCTGTATGTTTTTGCAACTCTGCAGGGTAATTTTTTTTTTTTATTTTATTCAATCTCTCTATAAAACCCCAGTATTCATAAATAAAGGACCATTTTTATTTCCATTCTCTTTCTCTAGCCCATATTTTCCAAACTTTTAAAGCCCATCTGGTTACCAAAGTGTTGCCAGCAGTATTTTTCATACCGCTTACAATGGGCACCATCCATTTTCTGTTGAAGCCAGAGGCTGGATGTCTGTTGAAGCAGACCTGGACACGAAGGACACAATGTAGTAGCTTTCATGTTCACCTCTCTATTTCCTTTATTCTTCCAGTCCGGGTTTCCCTCTTCTGGATTATAAAAGCATGGGGGCTTTCCTGATTTAGGCGTGCTGATCTTGGCTGAAAGGGGTCAGATACATAAAAAGCCATACGCAGCAGTGGCACAGTCCACGCAGAGCTGAGTAGCTAGAGAAGTAAGTTGTAGTGATGGGACAGCATAAATGCTCACCGTGCCCTGGGGAATGTGAGCTGGAATGGTTTTCAGATTATTTCAGTGGGGGATGGAATAAATCCCAGAAGAGGAACAGTTGGCAGAATAATGAACTGCCTTTGGACATCTTTAAACCTTCTTCTTTACTTTATTGCTTGAATCAATATACAGAGTATTTGTTGCCACAGTAATGCTATTTTTCCTGATATTTAGGCCCTATCCACACATTCTTTCTACACCAGCAGCTCAAACAATGTCTGCCTATGCTGGACAAACCCAGTATTCAGGAATGCAGCAGCCAGCGGTCTATACAGCGTACTCACAGACAGGACAGCCGTACAGCTTACCCACTTACGGTATTTGACCTCTTATTACTTCACTTTACATAGAAGTAAGAGCAATGCCGACATGAATGGTTTTTGCTTTCTTTTTTATTTTCCCAACCATAAGAAAATATTTGAAAGAATCAGTTGAAAATTAATTTCTTACACAGATTTGGGTGTAATGTTGCCAGGCATCAAGACAGAAAGTGGGCTCTCGCAGACCCAATCACCACTGCAGAGCGGATGCCTCAGTTACAGCCCAGGGTTTTCCACCCCACAGCCAGGCCAAACACCCTACTCTTACCAGATGCCAGGTGAGTAGCCACCGTCAGGGCTCATCCCATCCTGCTGCTGCCAGTGGCTCTCTCTTCCCTCATATTTATGATATATTTTCCATTTGTTTTTGTGAGCTCCAGAAAGGATGCTTATCATTGGCAGCTACTTTTACCTCTAAAATTTAAAGCTAAGTATTTTTTCCCAGTACTAATAAGCATGTATGTATTCATTTTGGTCGTCTTTTAATTTATATCTGATCATGCTGTGCAGTCCCTACTTGCACCTTCATTATTTTAGGGGGTGAAATCACATGGCAGGACTAGAAGCGTTTGTTGTACTTGATAGCGTACACAAGTCACTTTTCCTTGTCTCTATGTTTCTGAGAATGCCATTATTTGATACTTATTTCTCTTTGGATTAACAGAATTTTTTAGAATTTCTCCTTAATTCAGATTTATTATTTCATTTATTATTCAATTATTGATTCATTTGTTACCCTTTGATCATTGATAATCTATTTGGATAATTTTTAACTTCTTATGCAATGGTTGATCTTTTAAATATTGCAAATTACATTATGACTCAGCTGACTTATGTTGGAAACAAGGACATGCCTCACAGATTGATTAAAGACACATGGATCATTACAATATTCTTTTAAAAGTTGTTTTGTTTCATAAATGGCCATACACTGAAGTGTTAGACCTTAGAAATTAAGGCAGTGTTCAAGGAGACACGAGACACTGCAATAAATTGAAAAATACTTTCTTGATTGGTTTAATGACTTACTGCCAATATCTTCCCTGCATGATGTGAAGAAGAATGTATGTCTGTATATGTGGAAGTGGTATTTAATTTCTTTTACAGTTTCATTGCAATATTTTATCGTTTAAACACAAGTTGTTTGTTCTTCTGATTTGTCTTTATCTTAACATGGAATACTGTATTTAGAATTTTATTTTGATTCACAAGCAAGTTCTTACAGCTAATTGTATTTTTTAGGTTCTAGTTTTACACCATCATCCACTATTTATGCAAACAATTCTGTTTCAAATTCTACAAACTTCAGTAGTTCACAACAGGTATGAATATTACCATTGTGGTTTGTTAATTACAACAGGATTTATATAACTCAAATGATAGCATGTTGTTTTAATTTTGTTCTGTTATGTTGAACTAGACTTACTGTGGTACAATGCTATTTTCTACGAGCGATCAAACACAGTGGAAACCTAGTTGCATCTTTTGCCACTTAAATACTCAGCATACTCCCTGTAGTCTTTTAGTAAATATCCTTAAATTAAAAAATCTTCAATATCTTTAAATAAAAAAATAAATCTAAACTAACCCTCAAAAACTCTTGCAAAAGTCATGTGATTGCACGCTTAGAAATAATAAATGGAAAAAATCACTCCTTACTATAATTAATTAAGTACTCTGCTGCATTTGCTATTTCAGGATTATCCATCATACACAGCTTTTGGCCAAAATCAATATGCACAGTATTACTCAGCATCAACATATGGTGCATATATGACCTCAAACAACACAGCTGATGGCACTTCTTCATCATCATCAACCTACCAGTTACAGGACTCTCTCTCTGGCCTGACTAGTCAACCAGGTACAGATCTACATTCAGGTGAAAACAATTTTTGTATTTTATTCTGTACGTTTCTAAAGACAAGATTTCCATGTCCATCTTGTTTGAATACTAGCCAAAATAAGTTGTTTGCTTGTTTGTTTAGTTAGGAAATCCGTCCAGTTTGTTTGTTAGTTAAAAAAGACTTTTTGCTGACTGAGATGGTTGTGGAAGGAGTAGGCCTGACGAAAGTTACAACAGTCTGGTAGGGATCTGTTAGTACTGAAAACAACCATATGGTAACAAGCATTTAGCAAATTTTGAAAGAAAAATTCAGTAAGCTTTTCTGTTACTGAAAGTGTAACATTCCTGTGTTCGCCTGCATGTTCTGAAGTATTGCTGTAAAGAATTTAAAACAAGATGCCTTTTTCTATTGAATTATATCCCAGTCATGCTAGCAACGATACATGGGCTTTATTCACATGCATATAAGCCATGCTTGGTAATTCACTAATTTGAGTAACTAAAGATAGAGTAATCGGCTACTAGCATGAGTCTCTTTAAAAAAAGAGGAAATAATTGAAGTTGCAAAAACCGAGGTTCTCAGGGGACATCAGGAGACTCAATTTGCCTGCCCAACTGTGCCCCCTTGTGCACATCCACTACAACACAGCGTGTTGTTGCCCAGGTCTGTTCCAAAGGCTCCCCTGCTGGGTAGTGGCAGCATTTCATTTTTCCTTCTTATCGCTATAACCCAGTTCACATTCATTTGCCTGCTCCATTTTTTTGCGTTCTGCAAACATAAATGTTAATATGGATTTCTTTTTTTTTTTTTTTTTTGCTTCCTGATGGAATTCTGAGTTGCTGAATATCTCACCAGTTTTTCCGCATTTAATATAAATGGGAGTAAAGGAGAGAAATAGTAGAATTATATATTTTAAATTATGCATAGTATCGTGCAGAGCTCTGAAGATCTTGGTAGGCTAGTTGAGGAATTCACAGCCACAGTCAGATGAGTGTGGTGTCTTTACTGGGTGATCAAAGCCTGCTTTTTCATGCTTACTTTCCTGTATTGTTTCAAATATATGGGAAGTTCTTAAAGATCTAGCTCAGTATTATATCCCATAGTCAGAACTTAAGTAGCCTACTAAAGCTGTGCATAGCATCTATAGAAGAGGTTATCAATTGCCAGCTGCCTGGCTCAGTGCTTTTAGAGCAATCTCTTGCAAGGACACAGACTCTACTGGTGCAGCATAGTTACTGCATGCCTTTCCCACAGACTGTGAGCTTTTCTAAAAGACTTAACAAACTGGGGTTTGGGTTAGGCTCTGAATAGAGGGGAATATATGCTTAAATTACAAAATCAAGTTATAGCATGTATCTTCCTAATTATTATCTAGATAACTGCACCATCTCGCTGAGAAGCGGAGTAGAAAAACTTACGTATTGTAATAATGAATTTGTACAAAGGAAGGGTAATACTGTGTAGAAAAGTATAAGCAAGGCCTCATATTTCATATAAGCTGTTTATATTCACTAAAAACTTTGGAATTTTAATTGCATGAGTTGAAATCTTCCGTATACAACTGTTTTCCTCAGGCTGATATTTAAAGTGTGTGTGTTTGTGCATGTGTGTGTACATCTATGTCCATGTTTGTTTTATGACATAGAATGGTTATAGGGGATACACATTCCCTTGTTTCTTGATGGAGGTGTAAAAAGTCATTCAGTAGTCTCAGAATGCAGATTGAAGAAGAAAATGCTAAGAGACAACTTGAAATCAAGTGAAATTTCAACAGTTGCAGGACATCCATAACAGACACAGATTGTATGCAAAGTATTTTTAAAAGAGGGGAAGAGTACTCGCAAGTGATGTTTTGATAACTGTGTATGTCCTGTGTACTTTTCCTTGCTCTTTTGTTATTCCTCCACATTCTTATTTGAGAAAATCAGGAAATTATATTGTCTCTCCTTTGTGTATCTATGTTTCCTAGAAATGCTGTATAAATTTATCATGTATTACAAAACTCCCTTAGTACTGAATAGCATTGGCAAAGAAAAGGAATCTTTCATAGTTAGAACAGGTTGAAAATTTGCTGAGGGCTTCACATCTGTGAAACATAAAGGATTTTTCTTGTTTGTGGATTGCTTAAGCACATGAACTCTTCCTGTTAAGTAGATTGTGCATCTGAACTTACAAATCTGCCCACACGCTCCTTATTTCTGTGAAGCGTTGCACTGATCATGCGACCCTCTGCTGAGTGAAACACCCACTTTGTGAATACATGACATGCCTGTGCCCTTCCATGTCACTGTAAAAATAAATCTCCAACCATGGGGTGCAGTGTCTTGGAGATCACTTCAGATGCAGTAAATAAGAGCTGCAGAGCTTCAGTACTCACTGTGTTCCCTTGCTGTCTAACAGGCCTTTGTTGCTTGGTCCTTGAGACTTATTCTGACTAAAATCTAAGATTAAACACAGCAGGGCACTTTTTTGCCATCTCTTTTTGGCTAGCTATTAATTCAGATAACTAATCAAAGCCTGTGTTATTTTCCACACATACAGGATTTCTTGTTTTCCTAATAAAGCCCCATCAGCTGAAGAGTTAGTATCAGTTACAATTTTATTTCTTGACCAAGTGAAAAAAATGAGATGAAAATTAAAATAGGCTTTACCTTCTTCCTACTCATAACAAGCTAGGAAAAAATGCTTGTAATGTGTAAGCTGTCTTCTGGCTACTCTGCCTGATAAGGTTATGTAACAAAAGTCAATCCATAAGGAGAGTATGAAGGGGCTCAGAAGTTCATCCATCCCACAACCTCTTTAACCTTGCCACAGCTTGTATTGTGCTTGTCCTATATTAAGATTTTTGAAAATGCGCTTATTGCCACAGATTATCTGTGAGACAAATAGGTATCTCCAAGGGCACTTCATCACAAATTGGATGTCAGATGAATCCTGAGATGAGGTCTCAGGAGATGAGTACACTTGATGAGTACGTGATTACATTTAACCTAGGACAGACAAAATTCTAGAGGAGGAAAGAGGCCTGAGTAAAAAGCTTTATGTTTAGGTACCTCACTTTCACATGTCCAGAGTTGGGCAAGGTGAATCACTCATGGGTTATTTGCTCCAATTTGGTTACTGGGATGCAGAAGAGTTTGGTCTCTCTTAATTTGGTACCACAAAGAAGTCATACTCTGCAGCTTCTCCAGGAGATACGCTTCTATGTGCAGACTTTGCCCACACCTCTTTTCTCCTGTACAACTGTGTTTTAACAGGGAGGAGAGAATGTTTACATGAATCTAGAGGTGGGAAACAGCGTTCTTTATATGAAAGACCACTAAATTTGTAATGGTGGTGCTGTAACTCCTTGTCCTCTACCTGGAACTAGGTGTAGGGTCTCCATGGCATGGAAGGCTTCCTGCTGGACCTGAACCAGTGTATGAATATCTGCAATAAAGTGGTTATTCCATTTTCTGGGCTTAACATTTTCCTCTTGCTTTATTGGATCTCTGATGCTGCTCATAGTTCCAGTGGGAGGAGGCTATGAATGATATTTATTAGGCATGTGTTGAATATTGGAAAAGCTAAAAAATTTCAAACATCACAATAAAAATTTCTAATATGAGCTGCAGAAAGAACACTTCATGAGGGTAATGTTTTCAGTACTGTGGTACTAGAATTTCTCATATTCTTTAATGTTACATGGTTGAATTTTTAATACATTTTTCTTTTATCAGCATTGAAATCATTTATAAAGCATACAGAGGGTAAGAAAATGCAGTTGCTCCTTTAGCCTGCTGTTGGTAAAAAGCAAATCAAGCAATTAAACCTACAGTGGTTCAAAAAAACATGCACTACTGACTTCTGCAGTTCTAAAATAGGTGCATACCTTGCATTCAAGTAAGAGACAGCTGCTCATTCTGATTTAGAGATTAGTGTAATGAAATAAAGTTGGCTTTAAATATCTAGAACTTACAAGGTATGGTGATTAGTTACAGTACTGATTAATAGATAATTATGAAATCATGTACAGCACTGACCCAAGCAGAAGCCTGAGGCAACTGGTAATGGCTAATGCTAAATGAAAATTCACTACTTTCAGAGAAGATTGAGAACAGGGCTTTTTTTATATATATATTATTTTTGGTAGATTAGAGTAAACACAGTCATTGAGAACAGATGTTTTAATACATTACTGTAGAAATGAGCCTTGATTTTGTTGTAAAATGTTGAAATGTTATAAATATGAAGACCTTTGTGGTAAGAATGTAAGCATTCATCTTATTTAATTTTTGCCTTTTCATTTCTGGGGTTTTGGTTTGGGACATTTTTTCCACTCTGTCAGAAAAATTTAGGAAATTACATTTTCATACAGAACTTTTGCACACTCAGAGCTTCTTTTGAAACCAGTGTAACCTTTTACTGCAGAAGGATTCTAGTTATGAACCATCTTTTTGTACATTTGTTCATTTACTGAAGTATATTTTACTGTTCATCTTACAGGGAAGGAGCTAAGTTAATGTGACCTTACTGATTGCTCCACTGCCTGCAGTGTCCTTACTGACATCAGCACTGTGCTGGGAATAGAAATGATTAGTCAACAAGAACTCTGCTCTCTCTCTGCTCTAGGGACAAGAGAAAATACCATAGGAACATTCTTCATTAGATATTATTACAGCTTAATTTTCCCATCATTTCATGGCGAATAAGTGTTTCAACTGAACGAGAAACTACAATAGAATGCATATGATCCTTACCTAGTTCAGATCTATCTAAAATGCTATCTGAAATAAATTATCAAACTGGGGTTTGAAAAACTCTTCTTAGCTGCTGCCTGAAAGTTTGGCTGTGTTCTGCTGGAGCAGAGAAGCACATTGGTTTTGCAGCATAGAAGTAGCCATTACCTGGTTTGGGAAAAAAGTTAATAGTATCTTCTTCCAGGCCATAGCAGAATAATTTGAGTACTTTCCCAGGAAGTGAGCGAGACAGTTTTGATTTCCTCCTGTTTCATGGAGGATTCATCACCTTCCACTCAGGGATATAGGACTGTGGATTCTGGGCCATGAAAATACATCTTTATACTTCATATGTATTAATCATTCAGTCAAATAAACAAGGATACCCTGGAGAAGGCAGTGCAATCTAGCTGTGTCCTTCTCCAGGTAAATGTCCTAAACAGTGTGGTCAGGAACTACCTTTCTTTTTATTCTCCCCTTCCCTTGAATCTTGAATTCTTTCCTCACAATGTATAGAGCTCCCATTTAGGAATGTGACATTACAGTCTTAAATTTATTCTTCCAAGAAACACAGCAGTATTTTTTCCAGTCAAGATATATAAATATATCTCCTAGTGTATTTATTTTAATAATCTTCTCTATGTGGATCGCTGTGAGGTATAAATAAATGATGGAATAGATTAAGAATTTAACTATTGTGTTACATTATGCACAGACTTTTAACTGAGACTGCAGTCTATTTTTTCTTCTTAGAGCCTGCTAGACCAGAGTTGTTTTTTTCTGTGTTGTTGAGGGAGAATGAGGTGAATGACTCAGGGAGGATCACAGAAACATTCAGTGCTGGAAGGGACCTCTGCGGGTCTTTTGATCTAACCTGCTCATGGACAAGCCAATTTAGATCATGTTGCTCAGGGCTGTGTTCAGTGGAGTTTTGAGTATCTCCAAGGATGGTGAATGCACAGCATCTCTGGGCATCTGTCCCAGGGCCTGACCACTCTCACAGTGAAGGAGTTTTTATCTTGTGTCTAACAGGAATATCCCTTGCTGTGATTTCTGTCTGTTGCATCTTCTGTCCTTTTCTCTGCATACCTTTCTGAAGAGTCACTCAATCTTTCTTCCTGCATGCTCAGCCTCTTACCTGCCCTCACCTGAACTAACTCCAGTTTATCAATATCTCTTTTCTACTTGGAGACCCAAAACTTACACATTTCTCCAGATGTGGTCTTGCAAGTTCAGAACAGAGCAGAAAAAACATTCTCCTTGATCTGCTGGCCACTTTGTGACACTTTAGTAAAAATTAAAAATGTTCAGATTCCAGTTCAAAATCAAATGCGTCATAGATGATTCTTGGGAAGTGTTTGTAACAAGTGTTAATTTATTCTGTAGATGTGCCATTATGAGCACTTTCAACAAATATTACCAAAGTGGCCTAGAAGTGCACAACTACATGCAGCACAAGGACTCCCTTGAGTCAAACTCTGTAGTAGATGTCAGATCAAGATGTAGCCTTTCCTTCTTTCATGGAGAAAAATCAAATTGTTAATAGGATCGATTTATGTCATTTAGCACTTGGAAACCTAGCCAAACTGTATTTATGTCTGACAGTTTTAAAGGAACACTGAAGGTACTGTATTGTGAATAAGAGGTGATTTTCCATTTACTGAGTTGTGGCATAAAAGTAATTTGTAAAGAGAAGTTCCATGTCATCCTTCAGGAGATACCTTCTTCATTCTGTCTGACTTACATAGCTACTGGTTCTGATCACCTCTAGAGCACACTGTTACCAGCAAAGGCAAAGTAGATTAAATAAGTAAGTCAGGGATTGGCCTAAGTGTTAAGAGCAACTGTGCCATTCCAGATCAAAGGTCTTTTCAGCACATCATTTCTCTGGCAGCAGACAATAGCTAGTGCTTAGAGAAAGATGATCAGTCATACTTATACGCCTTCACCCTCTTTCTGGTAGCAGCTGGAATATTGCATTTAATATTATGACTTTTCTCTGACAATTTATGGGCAGAGGTAAGAGCTAAAAAAGTGAGCTGTACTTAAGAGCAGGTGAAATGGGAGGAGGAGATGAAGCAGGAAGCTGACGGGCTGTTCTAGTGTGTGGAATAGTGCCAAAGGGTGTTCTGGTA
The DNA here is from genome assembly GCA_009867235.2 of Psittacus erithacus. Classification (NCBI taxonomy): domain Eukaryota; kingdom Metazoa; phylum Chordata; class Aves; order Psittaciformes; family Psittacidae; genus Psittacus; species Psittacus erithacus. Next base: position 178,654 of record WYDI02039408.1, read on the forward strand.
AAAGTAACGCAGGTCTTGGAAAAAGTATAGCTGAACTCCAAACATGGGAAATGAACTACTTCAAAAGGCATTTTATGTTTTGAGAAGTCATTAGTGCAACTTCTAAAATATATCTTCTTTGGATACATCAATATTTTGCATGGGCTTATGTGTATTTGTATATAGATCTGCACATGCATATGTGTCATTTTAATCTTTTTCATATTTTGCTACAGTTTACAGTGTTTCCTAGGTAAAGAGAGAAGTGTATGTGGCATCTGCAGATTCCATCCACATAAGACAAACCGCATTATTACTCATTTTATACAACTCTTTTTGGTGCATCTTGTGGTTGAGTTTGCATATAGACATGTCTGGCTTTGAGAAAAAAGGTTTATTATTTAAAATGCAGCACTAATTTTGCCATGAATGGTTGACTTTGCAGGGGAGTTTGACACAGTGCAGAGCCCTTCCACGCCAATCAAAGATCTTGATGAGAGAACATGTAGGAGTTCTGGGTCAAAGTCTCGGGGTAGAGGGCGGAAGAATAATCCATCACCCCCTCCGGACAGTGACTTGGAGGTATGCCTGTGGTAATTGATGAATGGTAATGTGGAGGTTTCTTCTGATGAAAAGTAAATTCTGAAAACTACATCTGTGGAAATAGCTTAAAGCATTTTAGAAAACATCATGGACTCGATCTCACTAACTGACTATGACAAATACTAGTTGTTGGTTTAACATACTTGAGACGTTACTGTTCTGTATGACAAGGTTACACAGAGAAGAAAATGTGATGCAGCCTTCCACTTTTTAGCTGTAAGATTGTTTCTTTCGGTTTCTCATGCGGTAGAACCACAAAATTTTGAGACTTCTATATTCAAAATTGTCACATTTTCATTTTTTTGAAAAGGAAATCTCTCATGTATCTCTCAGCTTAATTGCATGTGTTTATGAATGCAGTGCAAATGTGCAGGAACATCTGGCCATAGCCTTTCAAATACTTAGGTACAAGTTTGTCCTTGTGCTTGTAAGTAATGTCAGTGAATTTTAGTGAGGCACCTTACATCGGTGGTTATAACTGTCATTAAGTATGTGCAAGATCAGTGCCTTCATGAAGAAATGTATCTGCCTAATACAGATGATTTCAAACACAGGTGACCTCTTAGCAACAGAGTAATTATAGTCATATTACTCCTGTGCTAGCAGTGAGCTGCCTTACAGGTACAGGAGCAGGAGGAGGAAACAGAGTGCCTGTGTACGTATGAAACACTCTAGGTCTAGCATTAGGGAAGCATGCTGCGCGGGTGTCCCTTGCTGCCTGGCCAGCCTCACTGCTCTGCCTTTGACCAATGCTGGGTGCAGCAAAAGACAAGACTGTTACTGGGACTTGGCTGACCATGCAGCTGCTCCTGGAGTGGCAGGGTAGACTGCCGTGCTAGGCACTGAATGTAAATGCCATGGCTTTTGTACAGAAACTGAAACATTTTGTGCTTTTCAAAGGATTTAACTTTTTCAGTGAAAAGACTCTTAACTTCTTACGTTTCAGTTTTCGTGTCTATTTTATAGTTTACCACTGAAAATGAACCCCTTAGAAGTTTTCTTTCCTTTTTTTTTTTAGTTAGCGTAATCCATTTTATCCTACAATATTATTTAAATTCTGTATGACATTATGTGTGACGTATAACACTTTTACCCAAGATTTTATTTTAGCTGTACAGTAGAAATAAAAACCCTGAATCAATAAGAAATGGAGAAGTATCTGAGAGTACTCTTTATCCTTAAGTTAACAATTATGTTTGACCCCCATCACATTTCTGGAATCTATGTTTATACAACTTTTTTGAAAAGTCTTTTAAAGGACAAATAAGAAATAGTTGAAGACTTCAAAAGTTACTCTCCTTCTGGCTTTTTACCATGTGTGATACACTGGTTTTGCTGATTTTCAGAGCAAATCTGCTTGGTTAGTGGTTGATTTTTAGCCCCTGGGATGGTGGGACTTTGATGTTACTTGTTTAATAATATTATCCCCACTTCTGTTTTCAGCGTGTATTTGTTTGGGATTTGGATGAAACAATCATAGTTTTTCATTCGCTGCTAACAGGATCCTATGCACAGAAGTATGGCAAGGTATGTGAGCCGTGAATTCCGTGCCGATTCACTGTATCAGAGCTACCTAGCCTGCATGTATGCGTGTTTCACCTTCTGCATTAATCATGGCTTGGGTGAAGTTAGAACGAAAGCGCACAGTAAACACCATTTTCAAAGGGTTAGTGTGGAAAAGTCGAGGATGAAATGAGACTCAGACCCTCAGCACAATATATGAGGTAAGGCAGAAGTCGATGCTGCAAATAAGGGAAGAGTTTACAGAGGAACAAGGATGAGGGTCCTGAGGTACATTGGAAGAGATTGCAGGGAGATAGTGGATACAATGGCAAATGGAAATAACTGACAGTATCTGGATGCGTAGAGCAAGAATTAAGAAATAAATGGAAAAATAGATGAATTTATGTGGAAATTGATGAATCAGGGCACATAAGTAAGAGACTGACCTGTTTCAGTGCCAGCTGCAGATGTTACACTTTAGCTCCCCAGCTTTTTTGTTGAATCTTTGGTTCCCCTGGCTGGCTCTGGAGTGAGTAGTGCTGGGGAGTGAATCCCTCTCCCAAGCAGACAGTTGTACACATTGTCTCCCCTTTGATGAGACCAGCAAGGAGTCAGGTCACAGAGCAACGAACAGGAGAGCTGAAGGAAGAGCAAGGGAGGCAGAAAGAGGCTATTGCAGCCTACAGGAGCAAGGCTGAGGTCCCTTGCTGAGTCAGCAGCCAGCCCCATGGGGCTGGTGACAGGAGCCCAGGGAATGGCTGCTCGAGCAAAGGGAGAAGAGACTGGTGGGAACACCAGGGCATAGCAGCAGGAACAGACTGCTGGGAGGGGTAGAGCTAAAGGCCTGGATAAAATGAAAAACTAGGGCAAATATATGGAGGGAAAAAAATGGATAAGGGGAATGCTGATATGTACATACGTGGTTTTTCTAGGTGTTGTACCATTCAAGTGAAACTAATTAAATGGTATTTATTTTAAGTACATAATCATTTCCTTACTATGTCAGATAAAGGGCTTATTTAGGATGTTTTCTGCCATTTATCCCATCCAGAATCAGATGCTTGAGAAAAGGATGTGAGAAACAGTACATTAAAGAAATGTTTTCCACACCCACCTCTCCAACCAGCAGGCTAGAAAGGTCCAAAGCCAGAACCTGTGGATTATAAACATGAATGGGCCAGTCCTCCATGTTTTCATTATTTATTTATTAAAAGAGAAACTTGATAGGAAAACTCACAGGCCCCAGACAAAAATCTGAATTTCTGGAATGCTAAGATAAGGGTTGTTATTCATATCCTGCAAAAAACAGCCTTGCTTGTTTGGCAGCTTCACAGTGTGCATTTCAGTACACTGTCAAAAACTTCTCTTCCGCTGTTTTCCAAACACTGACTTTTTCAAACTGTGACTTTTTTAAAAACATTTCTATCTTATAGTTACTAAAACAAGAGAGAAACCTAGCCAAACATGAACATTTGTATCGCTGTGAGTGTAGCCTACAGACTGCCACAGAACTTGTTGAATTGCCTCAGTGATACAGCCTTTTCATTAATCCTTTTTTGATTGTGCTTTTGGGATGTTTACATCTTATGCTCCATCTCAGATAATAAATAAGTAAAGTCAAAGTCAAATTTAATACAAAGTTTTAGAAATCAGAGCACATTTTGTAGCTCACAAACATCTATGGATAACTTTGAAAACTTAGAGACATGTAATTCCTCTTGTTTCCCACTTTTTTATGAGTAAAAATATTTGGGGAAAAAAAGAATCAGAACCACTGTTCTTAAGAACACATGTGCTGCTAAAATTGACTGTCCATTCATAGTCCAGTAATGGCATATTAACAGCCAGTACTACTGACAGCAGATAAAGTTGGGTTGTATAAACCAAGAGTATCTCTAAGGGTAAGTGAAATCAATGTAATTATACTGCTGAGATCAGCATCAGTAAACAAATGACATGAACAACTATGAGCAAAAGCAGAGGAATTCTTAAGTATAATCCACCTTTTTGTTATTATTTTCTCATACTGGTAGGTGACATCCATACAAGTTGGGAAATATGTTTATTTCCAGACACTGTAAAATAAAAGTAGTAAACTTTTCCTTCCTACAGTGTCTACCTTTGCCATATTTGTAGAGAACTTGTTAGGAAGGTAATGACTAATTATCAATGAATCTCAAATACATATATTGCTGACTGCAAGGAGGCAGGAACACAAGGAGAGCGTATCATGGATAGGCTTTAACTTTTGCATTTCATTGAAGTGTTGTGTAAATTTAAGGTGAGATATGTCTAAGCTTTAAGTGCTTAAGAGGTTAGACATGGGAGAATGAAAAGATATCACAGATAGATTTCAGTCTCTGGTGCATGACCTCTTTAGCACATGTGACCCTTATCTTTTCGGCATGTGATTTCCATCTGTAAATAAGGTCTTAATCCAGACTGGAGTTTGGATTGTTATGAAAATTAGATTGCTATGACAGTAAATAGTACATGAATTGTGAGGTTCTCAGTGGAAGTCTTGTGAACACGTAGGTATTGCAAAAGTGTCAAGAGAATTGTTTATCATGGAAAAGTGGCATAAAATTGTTACTTCACAATGAAAAACAAGAAAATAATGATGCCAAATAATTGTGGTGATTTGCTCTCTGCTTTTAAAAAATAAAAATAAAGGTGTATAATGTCACACAGATGCTCAGCTGTGTATACTTTATTCTTCCATATGTATTTTGTGAGCCCATTTTGTATAACATTATCAGGTTACTCCCAAAATAGAAATCTCACACACATACATGCACACACACACACACACACACAAGTTGCAGAAAAAGCGACTAGATAAGGTTAGTGAGTCTTTAATGTGAACATTGGTTTAAGGGAAGGCATCTTCTTTGGCTAAGTGTGTTCACGTTGTATTTTCAAGGAGTGCGATGCTGGGTTTAGAGTATGAATATACAGCCAGGCAAGGATATTCAGCATCAGTTCTTTCTCATCTACTGCTTGACATGTAAACATTAATTCCATTTTCCCACTAGCTTTTCACCCTGTATCTTGCAGTAACTGGGTGAAAACAAGTGAGTCTTTTAATCTCCCTGCTTTGCTACAATTCATGCTGCACAGGGAATGCAGCAAGGGGAGGTGGCCATCACATTGTTATGACCAAGTGGCAGTAGCAATGTATGAGTGCAGGAAAACTTGAGAGCTGCATTGGTACCATAAGACAAAGAGTTTCTCTTTCAAAAGATCCCTACAGTGGAGTAGACGAGAAACAGGAAAGGCAAACCAACATCCCCATAGGCAATGGGAGCATTTGTTGGCAGAGATTATGTGGGAAGGTCTGTATCCAGGAGGCAAATTTTAGTTCATATATTTGGCAAGAAAAAACAGATTTCTGACTTATGCCTGAGGGTTTCTGAAGCTGAGAATGGACACTGTCCTTGGTGCATACTTGTCCAGCACTTTTCATGGTGAGATGATTATTTGATATCAGAATCATATAGGGCTGTTACAATAACCATGTTAAAAAAAAGCTGTTGATTTGTTGAAGGATTTACCTTGTTGGATGCAGCTGTAAGCATCTCATTTAAAACACAGGGCAAATTGCTGCTTGTCTGGGCAGCAGAAGAGTATAGCTTTAAACTCCACTGAAGTTGAGAGATTTGCCAGAGGTTGGTCAGTGCATCACTTTGATATTTAAAATATAAAACTTACCCAGAGGAATATTCTGTGGCTTGCTGTTTTCTACCTGTGGGTGTTTCTGTCTGACTTCTGGTATAGTGGTTATTTTATTGGCCTGGTCAAAACTAACATAAAAAGAGAATAAAAACTACACTACACCTGTGTTAGGTTTCAAGGAAACTGTGCTGCCTCCCAGCAGTAAGAGTACATCTCAGAGTTGTTCAGCTCATTTGCTCATCTGCTCTGTACATCATAAAACCAGTACATTTCTATTTTTAATTATTTACTGCAGTGGCAAATTATGAACGTTGGCATTTGAGCTGTTAAGTTTATGACTTGTGTGGCTGATGATGGTTTTTGCAGCTGAGCAGCAGTTGGCAGAGATGGTTTTCTACAATGCTGAACTCTTAAGTGAGGATTTGTTGATGTGACAGGACATGTGTTAGGAGATGTCATCATCTGTTAAGAGTTTATGAGGTACATTCTTATTCCCTGTGAACAGTGTGTATTCTTTGTTCCATTGCATTCCTGTTATTCTTGGTGATTTAAGGCTGATTAAGCTGGAGTTTTGTCTACCTCCAAGCATTTTATATTCCATTCATGTCTCCCAGGTCGATCCAGAGGGCAAGGATGTTCAGATAAATGCTGTGATTCAAGGTGCAACTGGAAAAAAAAGAAAGAAAGTCCCTTGTAACCTTTGAAGGGGGAGAATGTGATTTCCAAGTGCAAAAATCAAAACAAATCCATATCTGATGATCACAGTTGGAAATTTTGATAGCATTGCTAATGACAGTAAACTGTTGGGGAGGTGACATTAACCTTGTACATTTGTCTGGAAAGGGCTTAGTAGCTTTTTATTGCTAACTCTCTGCTTGTCCAGTCATTAAGCAGAAAAACTTTGTCACCATTATCACCTATAATGACATTCCCAAATTCACTCATAAAAATGCTTTTGTCTGCCTGTATTAATAGAGTATCTCACATGACCTCCGGTTGTCCTCTCAATCCAGCCCCTCATTGTCTGAGACCTCTGAGTCCATTTTCCTACCACTTTTTAGAGAGGGTGGAACAGAAGCTCCCTGTGGAGTAAAAATGTTGTCCTTTGTCATCCACTAGATATAGTTATTGAGAAGAGATGTATGCTCTTCCTCCATTGTTCCCATAAACATGGGAACACTTGTTCCTATAAGGGAGTGAGAGCTGAACGTAAACCTGAGATTCCTATAATGTAGGGAAGTGTTTTTAAGCTGAAAATATTGGTAAGTAAACATCTTCCACTTTTTCCAGAGGTCAATTTTGTTGTAAGTCTGTTCAGGACAGCCACACATTGAAAATTTATTCTTACAATATTATTTATATATTTTGTTTGTTTTCTTGCTTATTTTTAAGGTTTCATGCATACAAATCCCTGTCAGAATGAATATACCTGACAGTCTATCTCTTTGTTTTCTGAGGTTTTATAAAAACTAGTTTGGTATGTTTGCATTTTCCCTTCCAAGAAATTAAATTATTTTGAGCATCTCGTGCTGAAACCTGACCTTACGAGACAATATTAAATAGGTTTCTTCCACTAATGGACATTGAACTTTTGGGGCTTTGTTCCAAGTCACTTTCCTGTTGGATGAAACATTTAAATATTGGTCCTCCTAGAGTATTTTTATCTAGTCACTCAGGAGGCATTCCAGTGGATGGACCAGTCTAGTACAGAAGTCCACAGACAGACAGTCTGGCTCCAGTTTAGTGCCTTCATACTAAAGTAACTAAAGTAATTTGTATTTTGATATACAGAAGTGCTGTAGCTGGTTGTGATTGTTTTGCACACTGATGATATCTGGCTAAAATCATTCCTCTGAAGGCCAAAAAGTTGTTCTTTATTCTGCAAATTATCTGAGGAACACTTCCAAGTTTATTTTTTTATTATTGTTTTCTCTTTTGTGTATTCTTGTGCAGAATAGCACAAAATACATTTTGGCAGAAGTTCAGTCTGCCTTTTACTCAGTCTCTCAATTTGCTGTGCTGAAATCTGTATCAGTTGCACATGTTTCTTGCTTTCTTTTCAACACACTGTGCTTTGTGCCACTTGAGTTAGTCTGCAACTTCTGCTTCAACTTGAAAGACAGTAAAACGCTGATTGGGGTGTTCCTCCACACTGTGCCAACATTATAAAACCATGAGACCTTGACAAATCTGCTTTCTCTGTCTATTTTTGTATGTGAAGGAATGAACTTAACATGGCAAAAGCCGGAACGTGATGTTCAATTCTTGTTAAACAGTTGCAGTGCAAGTTTTGGCCAATTTATTAAAGGAAGAATTGTTCATGTTTTGAAAATTCAGTTTCAGTAACTCTTCTTAGCAGAAGTTGCTCTGGGAGATCGCAGACTGATTCCACACTAAGCTGAAATGAATACTTTTTGTTCTATTTTATTTTACATATAGTACCTAGCAATATCCTACACATGCCTTTTTCAAAACAGCAGCATAGGAAATCTCATTTTAACAGTAATAAAGTCAGGCATAGTTGGTTACAAAAATACTACTAATAAGAAAATCATAAAAGCTTTGTCACATTTATGTCTTTCAACTATACTAGGCAAGGCAGGAAATTGTGATACATAGTTGGTAGTTTCTGTAAAAATAAATTGGATTATAATGGAATATGTTATAGCAAATTTCCACATTTAAGTCTGCTTCTACCCAGGAAGGGGACAAAAGAGGCTGAGAATCAAAAGTCTGAGATTCCAGTGCTGGAAACACTCCAGTGAATAACTTAACTCACATAAATAATAATGAGTTACCACCTGTGCACGAAGTTATGCACATGCCTTAGTGTTCATAGGACTGAGGTAAAGAAGCATATTGCAAATACTCTTTATTATATTGTGTCTAGAAAGAAACAAATACGATTTACTGTGCACAGAAAAAAAATCCCCAAGAGAAAGGAGAGAGAAACACATGTTTGTAAGTGATGACACTTTGATAAAAGCATTATGGCTTGATGAAGAATCATATGAGTACAGAGTATTTTGATGATTTGTGTTCTAATATCTTACATGATTTTTGCAAATCTGTTAACATGTCTTTCTTAATCATCCCCTTGGAAAAGTGACCTTTGCGCTTGCTGCTGCCTTCAGCCACTTGACTTTCAGATCCCGCGAACATGGCTGCAGAAGATAGGGGATGAAATTGTGTTATTAGGCACCGCATTTGGGTTTTACTTCTGAAAGGTAGTCAAGACCAGTTCAAGGGTCAACATAAAAATATTTCCTTTCATTGCCAGACAGTTGGGTCTAACTTTGGATCATTACCATTTCTTGTACATTATTCTCCCTTCAAGTCTGACTTTTTTATGAGCAAGAGTTAAAATATGTCTGTGTCTCAGATTTTACCATTAGTATTTAAGTGCTTTACGGTAGAAACCATCTTTTATTCTGTCGTTGCGAAGCCCTGGGGTAGGGGACGTCTGATCCTGATTGGGAAGCCTTTGATCCTAATACTAACAAATGAGCATTTGAGGTTTTGTGTGATTTTGTTGCCAGATGCTGGTAAACTCTTAGACTTTTAATTTCAAGGTATTTAAAAAAGGATTTCTGAAAACTTGCTATTGTCAATCACAGTTTGAATGATGAAATGCAGATTACTTTTTTTTTTCATTTTAATGAGAAGAGGATCTCATCTAGTACCTAGGGGGGGCCTACAGGAAAGGTGGAGAGGAACTTTTTACAAGGGCCTGTAATCAGAGGACAAAGGGTAAGGCCGTAAACTGAAAGAGGAGAGACTTAGACTAGATGGTAGGAAGAAGATCTTTACTGTGAGGGTGGTGAGGCACTGGAACAGGTTTCCCAGAGAAGCTGTGGCTGCCCCATCCCTGGTAGTGTTCAAGGCCAAGTTGGATGGAGCTTAGAGCAACCTGGGCTAGTGGAAGGTGTCTGTGCCCATGGCAGGGGGATTGTAACTGGATGATCTTTTAAGATCCCTTCAAACCCAAACCATTCTGTGATTCTAGGATTCTGTTTTAAAAGTCCATTGCAGTATGTCAAACATAAAAAGTTCAGCTGAACTCCACAAGCTCAGACAGATGATTAAGGCAATGATAAAACCAGTTTTACCACGTGTTAGCTAAGCATCAGGAGCTGTCCGTGTGCCACCTTATTCTAAAACAAATGTGAGGTAGTGCAAATTGGCTTAACCTCTTTCCTAGCAAGCTTCGCAACTTTAAATTAATTATCTCACATTTACTATACACTAAATGGTCTCATATAAATTGTTATTGCAGATCCATAGATTTGTGCTATCTTGCCAAGGTGATCTGATAATGTGGAAGCTGACCTATGAACAGATGCAACAGTTTAAATTAATTTCATCCAGGGACAAGAATCCTATATTCCACCAGAAATGAAAGGATAATCTGTAGCAAACAAACTTACATATCCTTTCCCATTCCTGTGGACCACCTAAAGAATTGCGCCGTAAATTGGAAGCGCACAGAAGAATGCTAAAAAAAAAAACCAGGCACTTTGTCAAATTAATGCCTGCAATAAAATCTTAAAGGAGACCCCTGAAAATTCATCAGTGAGTGCCTGCATGAAGGAAGGGTCAGTGTTGAGACAGAGAAGGACTAAGTGCAGGGTTTGAAGAGACATACTGGAGTGACAGAGAGTGACAGAAAGTGTGGAAATGAAGTGATGTAGGCCTAAACATAGGCAACGCAGTGGTGATTTATCCAAAGTGAAACTCAATTTGGGGAAATGGGCATAGGGTCGAGTACCATTCGTATTTTTATAAAGCAGAGACATTAGAAATTGAAAAGGCCTCTTAAATCACACCTTCCTATCACAATTTAAGATAATTGCTCACAAAGTAATCAGTTGGTAGGTTGCTACATTTTCTAGTCCAATTTTGCATAACCTTGGTGGGGGCTTCTGTGTGCCCAAAAGTTGGGAAGAGAAGCCCAGTGATCAAAGGACTTTTGCAGCAGACTGAATGTCACATGAAGTAACTTTGTTTCTACCCTTGCTGCTGACTCTGTGGATTGGGTCAGAAAAACTAGTTACCCCTCCATGACTCAGCTTTTGTCTGCTCACTAATTGACAGGCAAGATATTTACATATTTATATAAAAGGCTCAGGGATGAAAATTTTGGTGTACTGTTATAATAATAAATACTGGTTTTCTTATATACGTCTTTTGTAAGAAGTTCCTTCCCTGTTTGCAGCTGTCTTTATGGAGTTTTATATATGGTCACCAGGTTTTCCCGTGTCAGTTTAGCCCAGTTAAAAATGCCTTGACTCTCAAAAAACTTGATGTTTCAACATCCCCAGCTCCCTAAATGTTCTCACATACGTTCAGCGGTCTCTTCTTGTAGCATTATATTAATACAGCTTAGTACTGAAAGGATTTTTGGAGAAATTTCTTGCGGTGTTAATTTTTCAAAGCACTTTGTATACAGCAGTTTTTAAAGTAATTTTAATAAGACTTTAAGGTATTTAAGTAGTTAACTGTGCTTTCTGTTTTTTAAGGATCCACCAATGGCAGTGACTCTTGGACTGCGAATGGAAGAAATGATTTTTAACCTTGCTGACACACATTTATTTTTTAATGATTTAGAGGTAAGAATCAAAGAAACATAAACACTGTTACTCCTGAGTTTTTAACATACTAGTTTTTCTGTGCATTACTGTTTGTTGTGTGTGACATTTTCTGCCTGTCTAGATTTTGGGATTGTCATAGTTCACTCAGAGAGGTTAGGTAGGTGGCAGTGACTTCGTATTGCACCAGAGTCCTTCCATTAAACTGTGTGAGAGAGGGAATCTGCAAACTATCTTTTCCTCTTTTTGTCCTACGGCTGTCTTTTCCATTTCCATGGATTTAGAGCTGTGTACTGTCATTTCCAGGAGAGGAACGTATGTGCCTCATGTTCTTTCTCTTGAAGTTCTCTAAATTTGCCTTCAGTAGGCATAATTATTTGACCAAAAGAGTCTGTTCTCTCCACATACCTGACTAGCCTTTTGGCCACAGGTGCCCTCCCCCCCCCCCCCCCCCCCCGCCCCCCCCCCCCCCCCCCCTTTCTT
>WYDI02039408.1:190584-203672 GCA_009867235.2 Psittacus erithacus
CACCACCCCCACCTTTTCTTGCTCAGATGTAAACTATTCTTCATTTGCTTCAAAGACTGCAGATCAGAAAGTCTGGGGTTTTCAGGCCATCCTCTGATTTAAATCAGTTGTTTTCTTACTGGATCCCAGAGTTCCTTCTGTGGAAAGATGTTCTGCCACTAATGAGAGTTGGAAGACTTTGAGGTCTGGTTTAAAATGCCAGAGAGAGGTTTCTTGTGAGTGAACAGAAAAAATAAGGGTGAGATTTTTTCATTCACTAGGAATGTATGCACTTCTTTTGTTCCTTTATCAACTGTAGGCAATAAGAAAAGCAGAATTATGAGGCTGCAGTTGTCTTTGTCATCCTTGACACACCTCATTTATTCTTAGCTTTCTTTAAGTTAAGAAACTGGGATCTACTTCACCCTATACCTGAGCTGCGTTTCCTCCTTTCAGCAGCAAAAACATAAGAAAGCAAAGCTCTGGACATGCCTTTACCAGTGTTTTATTGCAGCCCTAGTGAGTCATCACTTGACAATGCAGGTGTGTTCAGTGAATGTTCCTTTCTGGTGCCCTGCACCAGAGATAAGAGTCCAAATCAATTTTTCAAAGCATTGTTTAAATTTGTCTTTAGCAGACCTTTGCCCCTGTGTGTTCAGATTTCATGTGGCACCCAATGAAGTTTAAGCCATTCAGTAGCATATGCCCAGAGTTCTTCAATCTTATGCTGAGTTCAAGTGGAAGAGTTCAGCAAAATGGAGCTTTGCCCTCTTTCCATACATCTTTATTCTTGCTAATGGCCATTGAAGCTTCATTCCTTTCTCTCGGTATTTATTTTCTTTGTAGAGCTCAGGTTTAGCTGTCATAGGTGGATCATCACATTTTGTGTATTCTTCATAGGGTGGTTTTAATATCCTGTCCAAAAAATCTTACTCCAGCTCATTCCAGAGCTTGAACAGTATCCAAACAGTTTTCAGTTTCAAATAAATCAAAAAATACTACTTCAGGACTCTCTTGGAGAATCTCATAACTCAATCAATTTGATTTGATTAAAACCAATTTCTGTATGCAATTAAGTATTTTCTAGACCAGAATTCATCTTTGTTTCTTAACCAACTTTCTTACAAGATTACTAAAACTCTGAACTTGTTGTTCTGAAGCGAGCTTTATGCACACGTTCTGGCATATGCAAGAAGACCAACAATTTTCTGTCGTCTTAGAAAATAAGACATAATTGCATGGCATCCTGTGCCAAACTACACAGAGGCATCTTCTAATATGTAGATGGATAAATCTGTCTGTTTAATTGCATTTGCAGAGCACATGGCCATTACTGAATATTACAGTGCATCTGCACAATGACGATATAATCAATTCTGAATATTCCCCAATTCTGACTTGGGTGTCTCTCTCTCATCTCTCTCCCTCTCTCCATCTCTCTGTTTGTCTTCTCTGACCATCCTTCTCCAGGAGATAAATGCTGAGTTGCTGATAGTCATGGACATCAAGACATGAGACCTTCAGTTGTTACTGTGGAAGTGAGACAGGCTTTTATTCACTAGACAGATTACATGTCTTTTCATCATCTCACTTTTTCAGTGCTGAGCCATCAGGTCCCATCCCTTCTGTCTTGCTTTCACCTTCTTCCCACAGTAAACCTTGTGGCTCCGGACATGACAAGTGTAAGGTGCTGATGAAGCTATATTCCTGTAATACAGAATCCAGTCACTACATCCTCTAAGCAGTCTTTTCCCTCTCTCTTTCTTGGTTGGAAACACCGCATACCAGGGTCTAGTAATAATAACCAAGTTATTGAAGTTATCACACATAAAAATAAAGTTTTCCTTCCTCTATGCAAATGTCTCACTACAATGACTGCTGATGCAGAAATTCCAATCTGCTGAGATGTTCCCTGCTGACCCAGTAACCCATGTTCTAATCGGCCAAGCTGCACTTTTATTTCAGGCTAGGCTGTTCTCCAGCTATTTCATTCTCAGTGTATAAATTTTAGTTAGCTTGAGAAGTATTGCTTGGGAGGGCAGTTGGTGTTTTGCCACAAAAATAGGAGTCTGATGCTCTAGAAAGTTCATGTGCCTAAACAGTGCTTAGAGATGGGACTCAATTCTGTTACAATATCCAGACTAATGCATTCTCTTCTCAGTCAGGTAAGGGATGAAATTAAGCTTTTCACCCTGAGTATTAATTTCAAGACAGCTTTCAGAAATGTTGGTAGGGAATACTGTGCATGCAAATAAAACCCCAATTCCTACAAACTGCAAGCAGGAATTTGGACATGAGTCTTCGAGCTTCATTATACTCCTCCATTTTCAGGGACAGTGACGAAGAGTATTCAAACAAACTGAATTCCATGTCTATTTTTATAATAATCCTACCCTATTTCAAATAATATTTTATCATCCTTTGTTTTTTCTCATTAGAAATAAAAATGAGAAATAACAGATTGGATTTGGGTAAGTCTCAGAATTTGTGAGGCAGGTAAACTAGTTTTAACAGAGACTGAAGCACATACATAGAAAGAAGTGTATAGCCTGAGAAAGCATAGTGCTGAATATACCCTCAGTAATAACATTTTTGTGTTCAGTGTGGTGAGTCAGTGTTTTTACTGGATAATGAAATTACTGTCCTTTCCAGGAGGATAATTTTTATGGATGATTTGTTGATTCTGTACTCTCCAATTTCCAGGCTCAAAAAATTGCTGCAAAGAATTGCCTGCACTCAGATATAATTTAAATTAGTATCGCTTCAAGCAAAAGACAGTTATTGTACCTAGATTCCTTTCCTGAACTCTTAGTAATAGGAGATAATACCTTTCTTAGTTTTGACCTTGAACTGACCATGAGCCTCTGTGACCTGTGTGTAACCAGTATGTAGCTGACGTGAAAAGTATTTTACCTTAACATTTAAAGTGACGGAGAGCTTGCTTTCTTTCCTTCCTCCCCACAACTGTTTGGTATCTTTTACAAGCAAAGACCAATGTAGTGTTGTGTCACCAATTTCCTGTTTTTTCAGGGAAAAGTAGAGAACTATCTCAAATCTGCTCAAACAATTTGCTGTTTCTTTTTTTCCTGAAAGTTCCTGATTTTGTAAAACGTAAACATTTTAGTTGAAGTACAAAAGTAAAAATGAAAACGAGGTAGAGCAAAGCGAAGCAAGGAGTGGTGGGCACATGAATTTGTTGTTGGTTGGCAAATGTGTATTGCAAGTATGTGTTGAGATGAGCCATAGATGCAAGAGGAGAGGAAGGGGGAAAAGGAGAAAGCTGGAGAGTGCTGTCAGGTTTGATCCTCTTATAAGCTTAACCTTCTTGCAGCAACAAGAGGAAAGTAATCAGAAAACTGCGTTTTCCCCTCATCTCCTGTTCCTAGAGTCAATGAACAAACTGTCAGATAAAACAAATAAAAAGTAAACAGCTGAGCCTTTGCCACCCACTTATATTTAACTTAATAATGAAATTATCAGCAGAACAGTTATCTGGAATTTTCAGTGCTGGAACCATGTAGCTGAAAGGCTTAACAAAACTCAAACAGCAGCAGACGCTCCTTTATCCATCAGGGCTTCTGTGTGCCCTCCATGTAATTAGTGCACCTTCAAATCCACAGCACTGATTTTTAAACTTTTCAAGTTATTGTATGCTTTGACCAATTCCAGGGAAATCTGTGAAGGTGATCTGCAAGCCAGATACTGCAAAATGGAGAGTTAGAATTTGTCCTGGTGGGGCTTTTTGTCTGATTATTGAGTTCCTGCCCTACACTGGGTGGAGTATAGTTGCATCTTTTTTTCCTTGAAGTGTAAATAATATAAGGATAAAGAAATTAATCTTTTATTTCAGCTGCCACTTGCCCTTTTCTTTCTGTTTTCTTCTGCTATATACATCCAAAAGCAGGTTTTCTAAAATTTTCTGCAGCTCAAAATAATCTCCTCAGACAAGCCCAACAAATTTTATTTCTCCAGTGGGGAGAAGTATGCTTCATATCTGTTCCTCAAACACAGATCTTTCATGCCTCTCTCAACAGGTTAAGCCAGATGAGCAGAGTTTGGCCACTCATTGTTTTAGCCTTGGCACAGAATTTTAAATTATAATTACTTGTATGATGTAATGAAATTATGTCTTTGAAACTGAAATTATATGTACTTATTTTATACAAAAATTGCTAATTTATTTTTTTAACAACTTTAGGCAGAAGTCTGTTATGTTTTCATTCAGTGCAAAACAAACAAAACAGAAAGAAAAAATGTTAATTCCCAAAATTTACAGTCTAAGAACTTGTAGCATATGCATTTGGAAATCACTTCTTTGTTCAGATTTGTCCTTTATCTGGGCAACTTAACATTGGTCTGAGACAGAGATTGGAGAACTGCATACTCCTACACGTGCCGGAGAGCTGAGTTAAGTGCTGCTTGTCAGCAACTTTGGCATAGATGACTCAGATGACTCTTTATCTGAGGCACAGAACTGGGCATTTTGAAAGCTCAGCCTCAGTTTGTCCTAGTGAAGAGGTTAAATTATTGGAAAACATTTGTTGGGTAGTAATTTTTAAATGCGTCCTTAAACTTTTTCATAAATAAGATTATATTAACAACAACTGTTTTAAATATTAAAAATTGCATACAGCAAATCTCTGAATCTCTGAACACTGAATTTCAGGTGCATCTTCGGGTTAAGATGTTTATTCTAGCAGCTACAGAAAACAGTCATACAATGCCTGTTCGTATTTACCATTGCATGGTGGCTTGACTTATTTATTTATTTGTGCTTCACCCACATTTTCCTATCTTTCTGCCATAACCACACTGCAGAAAAGGATATTTGATAGCTATCCAATTATAAAATGAGTTCAGTTTTCCAACGTACCTCAGCTCCCCAGAGGTACTTCCATCTCTTCTGAAACCAGGAAATAATGAAGTTCTCCAGGACTGCTTGATTATCTGTGATTTTCCTGCCCAAGGCATTTGGATAAATCACTAAAAGAATCTGATAAGCATCCAAACTCCTGGAGTCTTAACAGAAGTTATATGCTGGTTGAGGTTCATCATCTCTAGCTTTTAGGAAGTGGGGAAATAAGGTTTAGCTGACTTTGTAATATAGGTATGCCAGAAAAACTCTAAATGAGATTTGCAATTGTTGGTGTTTTTCAATTAAAATAATTTTAATCTAAAACTCATGCTAAAACTGCATATTGCTTTTTTAAAGGCCTATTTTAGCTAATAATTTAAACAGCGTAGGAGTTGAAGGTTGTATTGTTTTTAAGAAATTGATGGTGATAGGAAGCTGTAGGTGTACATACGCTGCCATCTTCTGGTGTACTTAGCGACTTGCACCGATCATTTCTTCAACATTTGTACTAAGCGTATAGTGAGTATACTCTCTTATAGTTTATCATTTGGATTTTTTTCAACAGGAGTGTGATCAAGTTCATATAGATGATGTTTCTTCTGATGATAATGGACAAGACCTAAGGTAAGCAGCATTTGTTTCTTTTTTTTTTTTTTCTTCAAAGATTGAATAAATTGAGCATTTACAGGAATACATTGTATTTATTTTTACTGTATTTTGGGTGTTTGCAGTACCTACAGTTTTGCAACTGATGGCTTCCATGCAGCTGCAAGTAGTGCAAACCTTTGTCTGCCAACAGGTGTAAGAGGAGGGGTTGACTGGATGAGGAAGCTGGCTTTCCGTTACAGAAGAGTAAAAGAGTTGTATAATACTTACAAGAACAACATAGGAGGTGAGTTTAAGTGTCAAAACTAATTCAGAATGCTGATTAGGTTAAACTGTATGGCAGTGAACTCCCACCAAGGGAATGTGCCTTGGAAGCCATAGAGTGAATGGAAAGTGATGTGATTGGACCTTGGGCTATTAAACGCTACTGACTGTAATGGTAGAGCCAACATTGTGCTGTTGTGGAGGAGAACCAGAGATGGGAAAACTGAGCAGACCTCCATATTGCTTTCACAGACCCCTTTTTTCTCCTTCAGACCCAGATTGGATATATTCACATTACTTAGTGCTTAAGCCACTTTTTCTACCTCAGACATGCAGTTATTCTAGGAAAGAGTCTGTATAGTTTCTGCAGTACAAATTACTTGTGCCTGGCCTAATCCATCCTATAATTTCATGTTCTGGTTGCTAACAACACAATATTCTGCTAAACTCTCTGCTGGGTACCTTCTTGTCTGTTTTTACCAGTGGATGAAATAAATTCTGTCACTCTTACGCCACTAGCCCCTTTTGTTAACTCTGCAGCTTACATGGTTAATTGTGTTAGCAAGAAATATGAATCTCATTTGGGCCGAGAGCTTTCCTGCATTTGTGGACTCACTGATGTCCATGACCGCAGGCTTGTAGGAAATCAAACCGCAGAACTGAAAGAATCTGCCCTGAAGAATCTGATGTGACTTGCAGGGATAGCCATCCTTCTTCCGAGGAGGGCAGTATGTCAGCTGACTCCCTCAAGGAGAGACTCGTGAGAACAGGGAATACTTACAAGTCTTCAGGCAACTTCAGGCTATAGCTACAGTTGAGGATAAGCTGAGCCCAGCCCAGCCAGGAAAGAGTCCAAGTGAACACGCTCCCATTCTAAAACATGGCCTTTTTCAACTCATCTGAAATTTATTTCAGAGGAACCTAGAACTCAAAGTAAAGCTCACCTTCAGTAAAAGCAGTTTGGTGGGGGTTTAGCATGTCCTGCAGTCTCTCAGAAATGGCAAAACCATACAACTAAAATGGGCAATGACTTAGTCCTTACCTAAGTTATGTAAATCTGCAATATACATTTTCACTTTGAGTAGTTCAGAGTCTTTACTTAACAAAGGAAAGAGCAATAGGACCAAAGAGTGATAGCAAATGGTTGGCTTTCTCTTGCCCTGCCTTACCCATCTTTAGTATCATGAATAGAGTTTTTATACATTAATAGCTCTGGAAACAGTATTAACAAAAATATTATAGTGTTTTATTGTATCTCCTGATGCATCTAAGATTCTAAAGTTTTTGGATTTCATAAAACCTTTAACACTAGTAAGAGCACAAGTCCAAGAACACAGCAAAACTAAACGCACTAAGAGGAACAATCATTGCAAAGGCAGAGTGTAAATGTGGTTCATTGTATCAAGGTTTTTATCCTTATACACAAATCCAGCTTCTGAAATATATTTCGTCCTTAGTGGGCATGTTTCTTCATTCATCCTCTACTTAGCTTTTTAATAATCTTTTTTATAACACATGTATCTATGTATCTCAGAATAGCTGTTAGAAGGCAACAGAAGGCTAGACCTAACTAGGTATTTTTAGGTTGCTTCATTTCAGATTTTTTTAAGATAGTCACCACCACTTCTTGTCAACATAGGATGCAAAAGAGAAGAAGGGTATGACAGCTCATGAAGCTTGCGGATCAGGTCTAATCCTAAAATACCTTGGTTCCAAAAATTTCATGTCTCAACGTTCAACAGGTTGGGTATTTTTTTTAAACCTAACTGTTCATAACCAACAGGAGATTTTAAAGTGCTTTTAAGGACTGACTGAGATATGAGAACATAAAATGTGCAGCCATTTCAGGGCTGTAAATGCTATCAAAGGAGCTATCACTGGTAACTGCAATAGGACATGAAGATCAAGTCATCAGCAAACAAATGTATTTCCAGATGTATTAACCTGAGTTTCACCTATATACAGTCACAAGCAGGACAGTTTTAAACATATGCAGATACTGCAAAGGCAGGTTTATTCTAATCTCTTCTTTTGTCTCTGCCTGTGCTCCTGATGGCATAGATCTTCTTTTCAGATTTACCTTTTTCCTTTTCCTCCACATCCCACTAGGAGATGGAGAGAGTGCAAGCGGCTGCATGGTATTTAGTTGCTGGCTGGGGTTTAAACCATGACACTGGGAGTAAGATATATGTGAAGAATAGGTTTTAAAAATATGCGTTTCTGAAAGGTATACTTCGAAATGTAGTAAAATAACCTAAAAAGACAAAAAAATTTCATATGACTGATAATTAATATCTGCAATATTGTCTGACATTGCTTGATACAGTGGAGTGCAAATAAAAAGAGAGCAATTTACTGAGCCTTGAAGAAAACAGATTTTCTCTTTGTGTTTTCAGGTTCTAGTGGAGTTCAAAATATAAACAGTAAGCTTGAAATCTATACATTCCAGGTAACACAGAATATAATTTTTTGTTTCTTTTCTTGCTTTTTTTACATAAAAGGACTCTTAGGGCCCGCTAAAAGAGATGCATGGTTGCAATTAAGAGCAGAGATTGAAGCTCTGACAGACTCCTGGCTAACAAATGCACTTAAATCATTGTCAATTATCAGCACAAGGTATGTATTTGAGTCTATTCTAAAAAAGTTTCTAGTTCTGGAACAGGTTGCCCAGAGAAGCTGTGGCTGCCCCGTCTCTTCAAATGTTCAACACCAGATTGTATGGGGCTTTGAGCAGCCTGGTCTAGTGGAAGGTGTCCCTGCCCATGGCAGGGGGAGTGTTGGAATTAGATGATCATTAAGGTCCTTTCCAACCCAAACCTTTCTGTGATTCTGTGAAATCACAGCTGTTTGCTCTTAGCTCCATATTCACGCCATAGTGATGCTCACATTCCAGTCTGTTAGTGTGTACAGTAGCAAGGCTCTGAGTTTCCTGTTGTGTAACTGCTAGCACAACTTGGGTATTCAGGTTCTCATCTTCAGCATTCAATGCTAGCTTATTAACATAATTATTCTTATCTCTTCCTCTGCTTTTGAAACATGAAGAAAGTGGTGTCATTATATTGAAATGTGTACTGGTTGTGTATTTCCTCTCTAGACAGGACTAACAAATTATGGTTTTGTGTTCTCCTAATCCTTTTATTCTGCCACTAGCTACTGCCAATTAATTGCCAGCATGAAAATGATGCTTTCAAAGCACTTGAGTGCCTATTTTCAGAGGGATTGAATGATCTTAATTGTCTGTATTTTAGGGCCTGGTTTGTTTGGGTTTTTTTATTTTTATAAACCAGTGTGGAATATTTCCTATAAATCAGGCCTGCATAATCTTTTACGGGATTTTGCCAAAATTTTCTGGAAGTGATGGTGCTGAATGAAAGTAAATGTTGCGGATTCCTGAATATGCTCTCCACAGTTGGTTTACCTCCTCAGCACGTGGGTAATGGTTTTAGACTATTTAAACTTAAACTGTTTTTCTCATTTTAGGAGTAACTGTGTAAACGTGTTGGTAACAACAACCCAGCTTATCCCAGCACTTGCAAAAGTTCTACTATACAGTTTAGGAGGAGCTTTTCCTATTGAAAATATTTACAGTGCAACCAAAATAGGTAAGAAAATTATTCTTTCACCCATTCTGACTACACTGCATTACCAATATATTTTTGCCAGCAGTGGATGAATTCCAAGACAGTTCTCTGACACTTAAAGTGTTAATTATAGGATTTAGGAATTGCGTATGTTCAGATGTGTTTATGTTGATAAATTCCAAATTCACTTTATTTTCAGTGATACCTGAAGGAATAAAGGTCTCCAAACTGATCTGAAGCCTCAGAAACTCGTAAACATGGTGCAGAAAACAAAAAGTGTGCAGAAAATAATGAAGGAAAGTGTTTTGTGAATTCAGATATAAGCAGAACTTCTTTAAAATGGCCTCTGCTCTGACCTTGAGCTCTCTGTAAGCTAGGCCTTGCTTCACAAGCTTTTTCTGGAAGCATAGTGCATCAGGGATGGTAGTGACAACTGCTGCCAACAGAAGCTGTGTTGATGGATGTCACAAGGGCATTTCCCTATTCTATTGATAACTATGTACCTCTTGTGTGTTACAGTTTGGAATTTTATGGCTTCTGGAAATTGCATCCAAAATTTTCTTGTAAACCAAGAAAAGTTACCATTCCTGTGAAATGTGACTCAGCCTACAATGACTGATAATTTTGGCAGTGACTCAGCCTACAATGACTGATAATTTTGGCAGATTTCATGATTTACCAATTATTAGTTCAGGAATGCTTCATTTCTGTACCTATGACATGTACCTGTATAACATGTACTGTGACACTTCATTGACAAAAGCATTGCAATATACATTACAATATATTTCCTGAATTATTTTAACAAGTGAAAAAACTGCATATTCTAAGAGTGTCAGCAAAAACTATCACACACTGATTCTTTAATTAGCTGTTGCTGTCCTGTTGACAGAAAGTCTCAAATACTTTAAAAACTTAAGGCACAAAGTATCCCAAATGCCACATGGTACTGTGCAGCCTCTGGAATGAATGTCATCTGTCATACAGCCTGTACATGTTGGATTCAGTCACTGAGATTGCACTTGGACCAAAGGAACGAGCATTAACAAATAGTGCCAACAGCACAGAAGGGGGTGGTGAAGTGAAGCACAGTCTCTGGAGGCGCTGTCGAAGTAATTCTGCACCAGGAATTCCTTCTGGGAACAGTGTGGCCGCTGTTACACCCCTGTCAGGAGCACAGCAAACTCTGGGGTACAAGATCTCTCTCTATTTTTCATCTCAGTGATCTCTGCACTGTGTTGAGCACAGGACTATAATTGCAGCTCTTGCTTGCACACACTGAAATCTTGTCCTCACTCAACAGTTAATACTCATGATGCTTTTCCTAATCATAAGCCCTTTTTTGTGGGCCAGCTTTTAAAAAGCAAAAGGAGAGCAGTAAGAATGGGAGATCTAGAAATCATGAGCTTGTGAGAAGAGATTAAAAACCTGGGGTGGGGACAGACATAATAACAAGCAAGGTAAAAAGATCTTGCAGAGGGGAAAGAAATAATCTTTCTTTACATTGATGGAAGATCTCACAATAGGTGATGATTTCTTTGCAGTAGCGCATGTGTAGGTCGCATGTCAAAGAGAAACCTCCTAATGGAAAGGGTTAATTAAATATGGAGATCACGTGTGGAAATAGTGAAATCATTAGGACAGTTTGAGGATCGATAGCACAATCATTTGTTTATAAAAATGAACCTGTATACAATTAGAAGGCTGGTAAATGACTTTGCTTGGTCCCTTTCAGTCCTGTTTTTATTTGTTACTGGTTTAGCCTGCTTGCTTCCACATTTCTTCAAAAGAGTCAGATGCTTCATGAAGTTCTCCCAGGAACATGTTCAATTTTATTTTGCTTGTCCGTTGTGCTTTGAAAAGTTTCTCCATTGCTACATCACCCATTGTTGCAGATAAATTAGAATTAAAACTTCTGCTTTCCTTGAAAAAATACTACTGCAATAATAGGGAAATATTTAAATTCTGTTCTTCATTTACTGAGCTATTACTTTTTTGCAGTGCTGCTGATGCCTTTATCTTAGTGGCTTTCCTGTGACTATTAAGAAAGACATTTAGTTTTACCTGGAACAGCTTAGTGTCACTAAGGAGATTAATTGCTTCTTACTAGTTTTGGCTCTAAATCCCAAGGCTGGAAACTTCAAAAAAGTAGTAGTAACAATGTCTTACGACTGCACTAATTCTTTGTAAGGCTTCACTATAACTCACTTGATAGCTTGAATAAATAGTGCGTTGTTTTTCAGGCAAAGAGAGCTGTTTTGAGCGTATAGTGTCCAGATTTGGCACTAACATAACTTATGTTGTGATTGGAGATGGCCGAGATGAGGAGCATGCAGCTAATCAGGTAACTTCACTCTGAACTCTTATCTCATTTATCTTCCAGGGAAAGAAAGTTGCTTTGAACGAATAATGCAAAGGTTTGGCAGAAAAGTAGTATATGTTGTAATTGGGGATGGTGTAGAAGAAGAACAGGCAGCAAAAAAGGTAACCTGTCTTCTGAAATGTTGGTGTGATACCTAGCTACTAATGCAAGCCTTTCTGTTTGCATTTCTGTCAGTGTTGCACAATTGCAGAATGACAAATAATTTCGGCCCACAGATGCAAGGCAACAAGAGCATGATGAGATCAAAACTTAGCGTAATTTAACGAACCATTTGGATTCAGCATTTGCTTCACTTCAGTTTGGAAAGAAAAAAAAAAGGCATAATTATTGTAAAAATAAATGAAAAATTATTGCAGCTAAAATGTTTGGCACTTCAAGCAAATTAAAGATAAACAGAAGAGACCGAAAGGGCTATTTTATTATAGTTGGGTGGTGTTTTTTCTTTAAATGGTGAAATCATAGAGGTTTTAAGAGAGGAGTTATGGAGAATGTGGGAAAACATCTAAAGGACTGCAATTTTTTTTTTTTTGCTAAAAAAAACAGGTGAAGATCTGTAGTTTGCTGGCCCAAATATGATGAACATATAATATGCTTCAAGAAGGACATATCTGCAAAACAAAAAAGAACACAACACAGAGATTGTGCACCAAACCTGTGTTGCTAAAAAAAGAACAGTTTCCTTAGAAATAGTCAATTTTTTCATGATAATAATACAAGTCAAAATTCACCAGATAAGTTTTCAATATTCAGAAACAGATCAAATGGGTAATTTGCACCATGCTTCCCTGTTTAACCCCTGGAAGTGTGTAGAAACTGAAAAATTTTGTCTCACAATGTCGGTGCAGGACAAGTGATGTAAATATTGTTGTGCTAGGAGTAGCAAAATAAAGTTCCGTTTTAGTGTTGTAGCTAGAATAGAAACAAAATGAAAATAAACCAAAATGCTCATACCAAATGGTTCCTTATTATAGGTGCAGTCCTGGTGATGGGTCTTTTATAGTTTGTGCTAAACAAAGGTGGTTGGATTGTGTACTTTCCTGTTTGGCATGCTTTTTTCTTAATATTGGCTATGTTGCATGGATAGATACAGAATTCAAAGAGATGGATGAATATAGCACACTACAAATAGATCTGAACACAACATGAAAGAATGTTTTGTTTTCTATTCTGATGATTTGGTTAAGGAGAATAGTGCATATATCTGCATCTCTCATAGACAGTGATGCTTTCTGTGACACAAATTATTGTTCTCTAAACCAGAAATGTTTATTTTTCTAACCCAGAAATCTTTTATCCAAAGAGATTCCTTCCCCCCTCCCCCCCCCCCCCCCCCCCCCCCCCCGCATGACATAAAAAAGAAACCAAACCTTTTTGACAGGGGGGGGGGGGAAGTTTTTTTTTTGAAATTTATAAGGGACTT